>SOPF01028776.1:0-158233 GCA_012979155.1 Hypericum perforatum | reverse complement strand
TTAAATACCAAAACAAGGCCCACGTACCGGCCCAAACGGTGAGGCCCACGATCCGATATATCTTCACGAAATCAAAAGAGAAAAAACGGATAAACCCCCCAAAGAAACCCCAAATGGCTTCTTCGTTCCTTCTCCATCTTCCTTGCTCCCCCATTTGGCTCCCTAATTATCCCAAAATCTTCAGGCCGCTAAGAGCCTCTAATATCGAAAATGCCACCGCACCGACCAAGAAGCCACGCGCCCCGAGGAAGAAGCCAACAACCGCCGCGCCGGCGACCAAAAAGAGGACCAAAAAGAAGACAACTGCAGAAGAAAAGAAGCAAACCGACGCCGCCGTAGACGAAAACGACGACGACGAGGAGCTCGGAGAGTACGACGATGGGATCGACTTCCCGTACGAGGATCCGCCGCTGGTGTGCTGCTTCGGTCCGGCGAGAAGGGAGTTCGTCCCCAATGTCCGGGCACACCACGTCCAGATGCATGAGGACGTCTACTCCACGTGGAAGCAGCTCCAGTGGGACCCGCCCGAGTTTGCACGCGCCCCTGGTGGAGCCCCCAACAACGTGGCCGTGTCGCACGTGCGGCTGGGGGGGAGAGCCGCCTTCATGGGGAAGGTGGGGAAGGACGAATTCGGGGAGGAGATGGTGTTGGGGTTGAACAAGGAGATGGTCCAAACCCGAGGGGTCCGGATCGTCGAGGAGGCGAAGTCAGCCCGGAGCAAGATGCGGGTCAAGTTTGATGACGTGGACGGGAAGATGCGGATGGAGGTTGTCGAGGAGTCCCCCGAGGACTCCCTCCTCGTCGAGGAGCTCAACCTCGCCGTGCTCAAGGAGGTAATTGTTGAGAATCTCGCATTGCTAGCTACCAGAGTGTGGTGGACAAGTTTATAAGTAAGAAAAATGGTACCAAAGCAGGTTGTGATCTTTGACCCCTATTTTCTCGTATGTCTACGAAGTCAAAGTCCATGCAATCTTTGACCCGATGGGTTTTCTTTGACGGGGTGTGTTGAGAATCTTACATCGCTAGTTGTCAGTGTTGTGATCAAGTTTCAACTCATTGCTTTAAGGTTTTGGGTTGGATATGAAGATTCTAACAGAAATCATTTTATAGTTGATAGGATAAATTGGATCTAATCCAGATTTGAACCGACCAGAAGTCTGACAAAGCTATATAATATAACTGCATTCTTCAATAAATTTTTGCATTTAGGTTGGAGTAGATGAATGATTGGATTAGTGTTTGCGGGTGTATGACTTGCAGGCCAGGATTTTCCACTACAATTCGGAAGCTCTGATGTCAGCTTCTATGCGAAGGACGCTTTACAGAGCGATCAGGTGGTCCAAAAAGTTTGGGGGGCTAACGTTCTTCGACCCGAATCTGCCGCTTCCCCTATGGAAATCCCGCGATGAGACCAAGGAGCTTATGAAGAAGGCTTGGAACAGCGCTGACATTATTGAGGTTACAAGGGACGAGCTGGAGTTTCTGTTGGATGATGATTATTACCAGTGGAAAAGATACTACAAGCCGCAGTACTACGCCGAGACCTTTGACCAGATGAAGGGCAGGAGAAACTGCCACCACTATAGCCGCGAGGAGCTTTCCCCGCTGTGGCATGACGGGCTAAAGTTTCTGTTTGTGACGGATGGGACGCTCCGGATACACTACTACACACCTCAGTTTGATGGCATGGTTATCGGGACGGAAGATGTGCTCGTAACCCCATTTACGTGTGATAGAACTGGGGCGGGCGATGCGATTGTGGCTGCTATAATGAGGAAGCTTCTTAGTTGCCCTGAGATGCATCATGACCAAGATGTTATGGAGAGGCAAATACGCTTTTGTATTGCTGCTGGAATCATTTCGCAGTGGACAATAGGTGCAATCAGAGGTTTTCCGACAGAGAGTGCCGCACAGAATCTAAAAGAACAGGTGTACATTCCCTCCTTATGGTAGATAGGGTCCATGATTCGAGCTCTGTTATCTCTCGAACGAGGGCGGACCAGATCCGGGATAAAATATGTGATATGCAGCCTGCTCGAACACATTGCCGTCAAAGATTTTGCAATGAGCACATCATATTGGATAGGTATGCGTGCCTGGTACACTATTCTCACGCCAAGTTGAGGGTCGATTAGTTAGAAACATGTCTAGTTCACTCTAGGGAGCTAGCTATCTTTGTAACGTGTAAAAGGCAAAACCGAATGGTTGAAGTTGTTTAGTTCAAAAGTTAGACTTAGATCGGTAATGGCTTTATTGCAGAAAGGATTGCTCAAGTTCTACGGTGTTGCACGTGATCACATCCTCCGCCACGGCAACTTCGGCTGCTGTCGGATTCTGATCTGTTATGGAGTAATGTCATTAATGTCTCGCCTAATTGTACTAATGCTGCTCTGGGACACAGTCATTAAATCGACAATAAACGAGGCTATGTCTCTGACCTTAATCTGATGTCTATACTCTATAATGTTAATAGCCAAAAGCCAACGGATTTCTTCTCAATAGGGTAATATGTAATAGAATTCCTGATATAATTTTGGACAAATCTTTAATGCTCCCGCCAATAACTTCGTAAGGAAAAAAAAATAATTGTAGCCCGGTCAAAGCCTGAACACCAATGCAAGTTTTAGTTTAATTTGGTTTAAACTTTAAACCTCAAAACTCCATTCTGGTGTCAACAAAGCAAGTTAATTCTCGTACGAGGATTATTAATTTTCTCATAATTAGCAACGTGGTCTAATTAATGCCTCGTACAGACTGGATTCAAATAAACCAAAATTAGCTAGCTGTCTTAGTCATCGACAAAAAATAAATAAACCAGAATTAGCTAGCTGTCTTAGTCATCGACAAGATAATTAGGTAACTAATCCCCTTTGATCAAAGAGCTGTACCAAGAACTACAATCACTGATTTTGGACAAGAACGCCCAGCTTCGGCCAACACAATCGGACAAATGATTAGAAGAAGTATGAATGAAGCACCGTCTTTTCCATCAATTCTTGTTTCTGTGTATATACCTGTATACTGTCCCTAACCTGACTGTCTAAGAAGTACCATCTCACTCTCCGTCTACCTTGCAAAAACCAAAACTTTGATCTTTCAAACTGTCCTGGAGAAAGTGCTCGGGGGGCTCCCCCTGTCGGCAGCAGCAATATCGTGCCCAAGTGAGAGCTCATCGATGCAGGCACCGTATCAGGAATCGCTAAATCAATGCCCCTACCGTATGTATTAAATGCCATCCCGCCACGCCATTTTGCACCCTACCTATCCGCCACGCCATTTTGCACCCTACCTATCCGATGCAGTCCTTACGCTCGGTTTAACTCTCTGCCCGAGTTTCGGAATGGCTGATTTAGCCATTTCGACCTCCTGGGATTTGTTGCATAAACATCCAGGAAGAGGGTTGGCATAAAAGTTCTCTTCCAGCCTCGGCGACTCCCCTGCGACTCTAAGATACGGAGCACCAAGCCTGTTGGCATGTGATTTCTTGACCTTCCTTGAGAATTCTTCCCAGGATATTGATCCCTCATCCAACTGGTCAATCATAGACACAAATCTATGCCTGCAACAGGGTCAATAAATAATACATTAGTATCCGAAAAAACCATTTCATCTAAAAATGCTACGAGAAATATGTTCCAACCTGTCAGGATTGATAGTCTTGCGGAAACCTTCGAACCTCCTATGCCCCTGCACTGCTTTGGCCATATTGCCATCATAAGTATAGACAAAGACATCACTTTCAAGGGCAATCATATAATCTAAAGCGGCAAGGCGATTCTGATATGTTTTGAAGGGTTCCAATTCCTCTGCTGTTGCCAGAGTAGAATGTGTATAGACAGTAGGAAACTCAGCCTTGAACGCTGCCAAGCTGCTGCTACCGTAAATCTCCCCGGCAACAATGTATATAATTGTAGAGGAAGGGTATCCCATTGCCTTCAAAAACATGGCAGCTTCTCTAGGTGTCATAGGGCAACCACCTTCGAGACGCCGTGCCTTGCTGTCTATCTCCTTCTCCTTCCAATGCTGTGTTTTATATCTCATCCTTCTAAGTTCTTTAGCCTCTCCGTTCGTGAGATTATGGTTGCAACCAGTGAAAGCAAGCATATCTTTCTCATATCTGCACCAATAACATCTTCTCTTAAGTATATATCGAATGACAATATCCACTAAGAAGATGGAAAAGGGAACGGCTTTACCTCAAGTGTAAGGCAATGTACGGCTGGTTGTTGTTCCTTAACCTATCAACCAAAACCTTCCCAAGACCCTCAATCTCCTGCGAGTACCGAAGGGCTTCATAGTTGGAGTGACACCTCAGCCTCTGGATAGACGGGGCAAGGCCATTGTTGGCAAGTCGGGAATCGGTGTGTGAGAACTTGATCACCTTGTGCTTCTTCAACAGTGCAGCCATCTCTCCTCTGTAGTAACTAGCCTGCAAGAGAACATTCGTCTAAGCCAACACTCCAAAACCACAAGACAGATCATCATCAAGCCCAAAGAGATGAGAACATCCGAATCACCTTAGACCAGGAGATTGGAGCCTTGACGAGGGGCTTAATCTTCTTCATCTCGGGCGGCAGATACTCGACGATCTCGACATCATCTCTCAGCACTTCCATGAAGTGCCTCCAGTCGAATATGTCCTTGAAAGAACTGCACCAATCAAAACCACATCAGTTTTCACTATCAAAACCAGAACTTGATTAGACACCAAAATCTGCACCAGAAACAAACCTCGGATCGGTCCAGAAGGATTCGTGGTCAAGAGAAGGAAGAACCAAAGTTGCATTCATCAACTTTGCAATTGCAACCACATCACAAATCTGCACATCCCACCCGAAAAAAGAACAAATTTATGAGACAAAAATAAATACCGAAAACTACAAAATCAGAAAGAGTTACAACGAAGAAAACTATACCCCTGTCCTCATTTGGTTCAATCCTCCATTGGCGTGAACAAGAAGGTAGCCATTGGTCTTCATGGGCACTGAACGAAATTAAAAAACGCATTTTAAGAAAGAGCAAAATTACAAAACTAGCCCTACCGACCTCGGAAATGGAAACCATACATACTTAGTGGGTTCTTCGGCCGAGATAGGCACTGGTAGAAGCCGTCGCTGTTTGGCTTCATCCAAATCTCTGAAATCTGCACAACGGCGAAAAATATCATAATCACGTTAGTGTCCCATCATTACGATGGCAAAACTACGAAAATAATAATAAAATAATAAATTTTATTAAAAAATCAAAAATCCATAATTAAAACCGCCATCTTTGAAACGAGAGGCAGGAGAAACAATGAACAACAAGGATATAACCGCCATCGGTAATATCATGACCTAAATAAAAATAAAAAATGGAAAGATATTATCGCTTACGGGAAACTTCTCGAGGACGCGCATGGGCTTGGACGCGCGGTCGTCTTCTGAGAGAACACGCTGGGCGATTCCCCAGTCGTCCGTCCTGTGCGGCTGGATGATCAGGTCACCGTTGCGACGGTTAAAATCGCCGTTATTATTATTATCATCATTATCTATATTATTATTTTGGTCAATATTGCGTAGAGTTCCCTCGTGGATTGTGGCGGTTACGGAGGAGGAGGATACGTGGCGGTTGAGGACGGAGACCTTGAAGAAGACGGAGAGGACGACGAGGAAGAGGAGCGCAGCCATTACGTTTCGGCCGGCGTTCTTGCCGGAGCGGAGACTGGAGACCATGGTAGCAGCCCACCGGTACAAGAGCCACGTGTCCGGGACGAGGAAGAAGAGCTTGAAGCGGAGGAGGATATACTTCATGAAATACGGCTGGTGGTGGTGGTCGTGATGGTAATGGTGGGGCCCGCAGCAGGAGGATCCCGCGTGGTCGTCGGCGGGGTCCTCTTCGTCGGGAACCGAGGAAGAAGACTCGGCGGTTAACGAGGAGGGGAGCACGACAGGATCGACGCGGCGCCTGGTGGTGGTGGTGGAGGAGCCGGCGGGGAGGGAGGAAGCGGTTGGGGTGGCGCTAGTTGAACCGACGGTGGGCCCACCGATCGACATGGTCATGATTTATAGAGGAAGAAAATCATTCGCGTTTAAAAGAAATTCAATAAAAGTGCGTTTAATGGGTTAATCCCCTCCGGACGGGAAAAGAGAAGGGGAAGAATAACCGTTTTGTTGGAGAAGGAGAAGGAGAGGAAGGAAAGGGAATGTATGTATGTATTTTCCGCGTGTTTTGTTTTTATCGTATTGAGCGGTTCCAGGGAGAAGGAGGGAAGGGGTTTTGACCCGAGGGGAGGGAGGGAGGGATTTTATCTAATTAAAGGCGATTGTGTTTCTGTGCGCGATTTCTGTTTTGGAACTCTGGGTTGGGTGTTATATGTGTGTGCATTTTCTATGTTTTTTAATCTCGCACTTAGTTTGGTTGTGATAAATTAGTCTTACCGAACTATTATAAAATAAAAGAGAATAAATAAAATAATTAAGTTATAATAAGATGGTTTTAATGAATGGACCATCCAACACTACCCTAAAGAGGGACTCCTAGGTCTAAATCTTGTCTCTTGAATGTGGAAATTGGATCCAAAGTTTTTTATGAAATTAAGTTTTTTACTTTTGAAGAATTTAAAATACATTTTATATATGAGAATGTAAATTTCAGGATTTCCTGAATCTTGAAATATCGGAAATATAAAAAAAAAGGTTCGTATAGTTTAATATTGGGATCGGGGTTTGGAATTTATATTGGTTGCATCATCAATCATTTGTTTGTTAAAATTTTGGGCGACGATGCGGTCGGACTAGATTGCCCTCGGTGCAACTTCCGATTCGCGGTGTATAGATGGAATTCGCTGGTTCCGTTTATCCCAAGAGAATAAAAAAAATTATATGGTCTCATCAAATTAAATTTTATACAAGTTACAGAAGATGCCAAATGGTCGTTACAAAGCGGGATTTTTCGGATAAATTATACAGTTATTTAGGTAAGTCCAAAAATTTTATCACGTATATCTATGCCCAACTTTAGATCCCGTCTAGATCTGTTACTTCGATGTACATTGCAAATGAGATTCTATATGAATCAAAAAATATAAACAAAAAAATCTAAATATGAAAAACTTGTCCGTATTAGTTTTGTAAAGAAAATGCATGATAAACTAGATCCGGTTTGATGCATTTCTCTTAATGTTTAAGATGATCTATATTGTAGTTAAAAAATTTATTAATTAACAAATGCGTTATTGTCCTAACGCTCAAATAAAAAGTTGAAAGTTTGATGAGGAAACACATTAACTAATTGAAAAAAAATTGGCTAAGAATAAGTATTATAAATGGTAAACAAAAATCATATATCGTGAATTGACACTATTTACCCTACTTTTTCGAATTAATAGGTAAAACCAACTATGAGATTTTGGAAAGATAATTCAGCATTACTAACTAGGATTTTGACCCTAGACCGGACACTTTTTGCACTAATCTTCACTATGATGGATTAAATTATAGTATAAACTACCAAGTTCGTTAGCAATCCAGTTTCAGTAAATTGACCAATTCACCATATCAACCAACTACTAGTTTTCAACTTACGGGGAAACTGAGACCCCTCACAAGCTTTAATTATACTTTTTTTTCAAAAAGGCACTTATCATTTCGCAATTACTAATTTGTAATTTTGCCATTTGGAATCAATGATTCATTTCACATTAAATTATACACGCCCAAATGGAATAGATCCGTACTGCGACTCTCTTCAATTTTCGATGACACTTTTAAAGACATAGATAATATAATTAAATTACTTAAGTTCTTATTAACATGCTACCTACATTTATGCAATACTTACATTTAATCGATTATGTGCTTGGTAAGTAAAAATCGATAATAAGAGTTATAAATCTTTTTTTTCTTTCAAAAATTGAACGTGAATTTGCTATACTGAAATTTTAAAATGGATGTGATGAACTAAGCAAAAATTTTATTATATTGCACCACCAACATTAATTTGATTACAAATATTTTTTTGAGAACACAACACTAAAGAATTTATTCAATAAAAATATCATGATTCAAATTTTCTGTTTACGGAGTTCGGTATAATCAATTCGATAATAAATGTTTTAACTGAAGCCTTATAATGTACATCAATCAGTTAATATTCATTTAATGCTACCTCTGACTAAGAAAGTCTGATGGGAAGTGTAAAAGCAATTTACTATAATTAGTTCATTTATGAGGGAGTGGATACCATAGGGACCTATTTAGGGATAAGGTTAATTTAGACAAATCACTAATTTACTAATTAGGTTGATTCTCTCTTCATTAAATGTATGTAACCACCCACTACTCACCTAATTTGACGTCTCTCTTTAATTATCTTCTTTCTCTCTCCATTAAATACATATTTTAACGCAAAATCCTAATAGTAGCTGTCATTAGTCGTAATACAAAATAATTTTCACTGATTTTGGATAGTCGATTCACTGGTTTGAATTATTGGTTTACTGGTTTAGATTGCTGGTTCAATATTTTGAATTGGTAGTTCATTGCTTTGAATTGTAGGTTCACTCGTTTGAATTACTGGTTCAGTGGTTTGATTTGTTAGTTCACTGGTTCAAATTACTGGTTCACTGGTTTAATTATTTCTTTGCGAGTTTGGATTGTCGGTTCACTAATTTGAATTGCTGGTTCACTATTTTGGAAAACCAGTTCATTGGTTTGTTTTCACTGGTTCGTTTTGCTACTTCACTGTTTTGTTTTACTGGTTCACTAGTTTGTTTTGATACTTTACTAGTTCACTGGTTTGTTTTAATGGTTCACTGGTTTATTTTACTAGTTCACTGGTTCGTTTTGCTGCTTCACTGGTTTGTTTTACTAGTTCAAAGTCCCAGGCGAGAGAAGAAAGTAGACGGTTTTTTTTGAAACATGGGTTTAGGAGGAGAAAGAAGAAGAATTAATTGATAATTCGCCTAAAAAAAGGAAGCATTAACTATGGGTTTATTTTATTTTTATTTGGATTTAGGAGGAGAGAGAAGGGGAATTAAATGCTCATTCCCTTAAAAGTAAGCCATTAGATGAGCAATTAATCTTGAAATAATTAACTAATGAGAATCAATTAATTTTGGCAAAAGTACTAAATATCCCTAAACATTAATAGCCATTAAATGAGCATCTTTTGGAATATATTCTAATCTAATAGCTGAGATGATTGTCCCAATTTAGGAACAAGCTCTAGGTAATCCCCAAAGTATCCAAATTCCATTTATGACGATCTCAAATGCCTTCAATTTTGAGAAAAAATTCGCATCAATATTAATGTCTTAGGAATTTTTTATTTTTTTTGAATAAACATGTATTAGGATTCGAAAAGAAGAAAATTGAGAGAAACGGCAACGGCAAGATAGACATTTTAAACGCAAGTACTAAAGCTGCGAGCTGCCAAGTGTCTACCCGTGAGTTGTGACGTCCCAAACGGCAACTAACCTCGAAGGTACATTAGAACGTTCATTGTTTAAGGTGTAATTTTTTTTTAATGTTTACGATTGATTCAAATTTTAATGAGGTGTAATTCGAAAAATGAAAAAAAATTGTTATAAGTAGTCCTCTTGTTACAGCAAGCATGTTTAAAATTACATTTTGGATTAACTTATATAGAGTATGTTTAAAATTACATTTTGGATTAACTTATATAGTCAAATGTTATTTTATTTTTCAGTTTTATTAATCAACTAGAGTTCTTCATTCAATATGTTAAATGTCCTTTTGGCATCTCATATTCATCAAAAGTTGGCCTTCTGGGTCCCTACCTGGGTAACCATACCAATCTTCCGTCGACTACAAGAATTACACGTGTCGCCCTTACGTCTGCATCTGGTGCTTCCCACGATTTCTGTACGCAATGATTGATTATCTTACGCCCGGTTTTTTCCAGTCGTCCGATTCGATGAAAACGAACAAGCAGCGGCAACGAGTAAGGGAAGTTAAATTTTTTTATTTATTGTAAGTTTAGAGAATTCAACTTAAATTTTTGAAGTTTTAAAGAGTTTTAATTATATCTTTTAATATTTTTTCACAAACGATAAAATTTGAATCATCTATCTTTTCCAAAATAGGTAATAAGATTTATTAAAATTTTACCTATATCAAACGATAAGTGGCTTTGTTTTGGTTCTTATAGGACTACCATAGGCGGCGACGTATCTGATTGTCATTTGTTTCTCTAAATAACATTTTAAGGCAGTCAACTTGGACGGGAAACTAGAAAATGGAAAATACAATTCAACACAGAGAGAAACTTCCACAATTCAACACGGAGAGAAACGCAGCCCAGCTTGCACGCTCAACGTGACTTTTCCTTAAAAAATTAATTAACAAATAAGCCATTCAATAAAAAAGCGGTGTGATGCCATAATTAAAAATAAATAAATTTCAGACTTAATATTTCTCTAATTTAAAATATCTAAAATATAATAACATTGATTATTTTATTAGGACAACTTCACTTTTCAATATCATATTTAGCTCGAAATTGAATTTGTCAATTTAATAATTTTCTGAATAATAGATATATTGTGAACCACAAAATTAATATTTATTGCATTTCTAAAGTGAACATTCATCGCTTTTAAATCAGATCATCAATTTTTTTTACACGAATGCCATGTCATACTTTATAGTTGCATCGAAAAAGATCAACGGGAACACAAGTATTTTTTTTAAAGATCAACGGAAACAAGTATTTTTTTTTTAGAAATTGGGAGGCAATATGTCTATTAATTTTTATTAACCTCGTATTTATAATACGACAAGTAAATGAGTAGACTAATATATTCATATCATCTAAGAATACATTAATGCAAGTGTCAAATAATATATCAGACAACATAATCATAGTCAAAGCAACCTTATATAGAGAACCCGTCACACAATTATTTTCTCTAAATGTATGAAAGTTGAATTTGCGTCATCCAAACTCGACAAACAACCCTCATACTCTACTAATCAGATTCGCATGTGAGCATAAAATTGACATCAACCACTATTTACGAATAACTACACTCCATACCATCAAATCCTAATACAACTATAGAACTCAAAATCCAACAATAAGTACTAAAACAATTTTTGGGTTCAGTTTTTGTGAAATCCTCAGCCACAATCCGAGTATGTATGGAGTTGAGACAATTTTTTACAGGGTGTTTGGGAATTATGGGGAGGGGTTTTTCGGGGAGGGGTTGGGTAGAACTCGATAGTATGGATAGGACCTTATATATATACTAGGACTTAGTCTTGTAGGTTGTCTCTTCTTTATTTTTATAGTTTTCCAATTTTAATAAAGCATTCTTACTTAAAGTATCAAAGTATACAACGGCGGATCAACATTTTTTATAATCTGAAACTAAATTGCCAGGGGCATTATTATCTTCCTGAAAGATATGCTTATGCTTGCATAATTGACTAAGCAACATAATATTATCAAAATCATTGACAAGGATCCGGAATATAACATATTAGAAGAATTGACGTAACAACCTTTTCTTTTGTTAAAATATGAAACGCATTTTTTATTATTAATTTGAATTCGAAAACAATCCGAAATGTTAACGTAAGTTTCGTAATTGCCGAGTACATACGACCTACCGCGAAATAAAAAACCTACTAGTTGTGCAATTATATATTTAGCTAGTCAACTTAGAGTTGTCTATATTATTCATGAATGATTTCATATTATCTTTTCTATATCATATAACAATATTGAGTCATTAAATTTTCAATAATTTATATGAGAGAATGTGAATCAAAATTACCCACAATAAAAATACGAACCATTATATACACTAAGTTATTTTCTTAGAGTTATCATTGTAAAAAAAAATTCGTCATTAACATACCCAAAATCACTAGTTTTCATATGTGCATTAATTCCCCGTCCGAAATAATGCAATGCCGAAAACAATAATGGAAGAAACATAATGGAAGGTGTATCAATTTCAAAGGTAATTAATATAAACATTATTACACTTGGGACTCCAAATAAGAGTGTAGCCATGTCCAGGGCATGGGCCTAATCTAAGTTGTAGAATCACAGCTGGAACAATTTTGTGGAATGGTGCATATTCCTTCTCCCATATCTATGATTTTGTGGAATAGAACAATTTTGGACCATTTTTCTATTTGTGTAGAGGTCATGTTAATCTTCTCTGCACCATTCTAATTTATTTTCCCACAAGACCTCTATCTAAAATTATAAAGCTAACAAATTATGTGATTAGATCATCATATTGATCTTTGTGTTTTAGCATAATTACTCATCAACTATTGTTGTAGATTTGTATACCACCCATCATTTGACACATTAGGTCAATTTATTTATATGTGAGCTCGAAAATACTTATTTTTAATATTGATGTTTTTTTAAAGAATTGAATTTGTTGTAGTTTTATATAAATATATTATATCAGAATACTTAAAGGGTCAATAAAGATAAATTTTGTGATAGAAATAATATCATATAGTTATAAATCCCTTTCTTAATGTACCATATATCAAAATCAAGATCTCTAGTTGAGCTGGATCAATATGTTTACCACTTAAACATTATAATAGTGCGAAGAGCTTGCATTCCCTCGTGAACATCTAGTATCAACATCAGCCTCTTCTATCCCATAGTAACCGTCGTTTAATTACATAAACAGACAATAACTTCCAAAAGCATCGAAATGCTTATCCATCGTATAATGCGGCGAAAGGACAAAATTTCGAACACAGCCAGCATTGCACGAAGCGTGGTGTATCTTCCCTTGCCAGGGTAAGACAGAATGTGACTTTGTATCATTTCTTAGTATGCCATAACATTGGCCGTCATCATAATTATATATTTTTTAACACTCTTCCATATTTAAATGTACCCTGCTTTGCAAGAATATTTTTTTAATAAGTTCTTTGCAAGAATATATGTGTTGAAATAAATTCTTGGTGTGACGAACAATTTGAAAGGAATTTTGACATGTCCGAAATAGTCATACTGAGAAGAAGAGTAAAAAAGAAAAACATAATGTGTCGAAATAGAAAACAAAATTGTGCAGAAACACAAATGGTAGGTGTGAGAGAAAAGGACTAAAAAACAATAGTTTGTTATTGAGGATACATCAAAATGTACTTAGAATTTGTACGTTAGAATATATACAAGTAACTACTTGTCCACTTTTTATATAGGCATATAACTAGCTAAAGATAAAGCAAAGCAATATAAAATATAACTGAAATTGATTAAGGCAAATATCATCATTTTCACCAAAATGGGAAAATATCATAAAAATAATTTAAGAAAAACCATACAAGAAAAGATAAACTCAAACTTTATATTATAATCTAGACTTTCAACTAAAAATATTATAAAACACTGGGTATAATTCTTTGGACGTGACAAGCATCAATTGCGACCCAGCTTCTGAATAAGTGATTTCTATGTCGTGAGATGGGTAATGTGCTGAATTAGTCATAGCAAACCCAAAAAAAAAAAAAACAATTGTGTGGAATTTCTCGTATTTAGATGGTTGGTGGCAAATTCTGTTGCAAGTGATATTTTACCATTAGGCACCATTGACTTATAACCATCAACATCTCACTGGATGGATGACTAATGATCAAACCAGGAGAACCGAAGTTAGGCGATTCTTTTAGGTCCACACGCGTTTTAGTCCAGCAAGGTCAGAGACTTGGAATAACGCGATACTGGGAATGTCAATTTTTTTTATCCCGATATTTATTGCGTTAACTAATTTTAATTTTAATTTTGACTATAATAGATGACGAAATCTTTAGTTAGTATTTCTTTAACTCCTTTATTTATAGAAATTAAAGAAAAGGGTCATAGCCCAATGGTCACATGTCAACGGTACGAAAGGAAGTATACCAGTAGCGTTCACCCGAGTAGGTGGTCGTTGGGCTTGGAAGTTTCATTTTGTGTGGTCCGGAAAGAAAAATTGGAAAAGTGTTGGAAAGTTTAATTTCCGGCAAAATAGAAGTGGGCTTCAAAAGAATTCATTTTACTCGGGTATGATATGGTAACATAAGGCGAGACCTAACGTTGGGGGCCCATATTGGGCTTTTTTCCTCACCGCTTCAAATGATTAGCTCACAACCATGTTGAGCTTTATCATCTAAAGATTCGGGGATTCAATGACAAAGTTGTCACTCATCTGCTAGCTGGTTTAGGAACATGATACTTTTCTGTCTGTAACGGTACCCCGGTTGATGTGGTGTCTGCTACTGTTTCTAAAAATATATATCCAAAGCACGCATTTGATATCAGATGTTGCGTCAATATCAATATAGAGAGAGATTATATTTTTACTTCTCACCATCTAAATGTCTGTTTTACTTGTAGTTCTAGTCAAGAATGATGGTTGATCCTACTTACAAAAGCACCATCGATTGTTTTGTCAAAATCACGAAGAACGATGTATGCTTCTTGTCGTGCTATTGCTAAAGCGGCCGCTATGCTCTTTTGTTAGATGATTATAACAGTATTACTCGGCAATTATTTGTGTAATGCCCGTGATTTGACCAACTGGCTCCACTGTACCAACACGGGTCTTTTCACACAGTACATATACGGAGTATCACAATTTGTCACTACCATTTTATGCATCATGATTAAGCATTTGTCACTACTATTTCTAGTGGTTCATTACCACCCGATATTTACACCCGATCACCTTGGATGATGTTTGCAGGGGCCTCTAGCTTTCTACAAGGGCTTCTTTCCAAATTGTGGGCGGCTAGGATCTTGGAACGTGATCATGTTCCCAACGCTAGAGCAGGTACTCCACTCTTCAGCTTCTGGTTAGAGATGCAATTTTCAGGCAATTCGGAAGCATACATGTTGCTCGAGGTCGTATCATTATGTATGACCTCTTCTCATCTGTCTTGCTCATTTCTACGACAGGCCAAAAAATTTGTAAGAGAACTCGAGTCATCGAAAAGGTGATTGACAAGCCCTCGGACTTGGAATAACAACCCATTTGCCGATATAAGTTGGCTGAGCTGATCCTGCAACAGATCATGGTGCAGGAACTCGAGAGGTCGCGCGACGTTTTCCGTTCTCTCTGTTGTTGTTGTTTTTTTTTTGAGTTCCTATTCTAGTTACTATACTAATACCTATTCTATTAGGACGTCAACGCCAGGAATCGAACCTAGACTTCCCAAACCCCTTCCCACCCTTATGCCGCTGGACCAAAGCTCACTTGGCCTGTTTTCTCTGTTATACAAACTTCTGTAAACTATATATAATACCGGAAAAGCAAATTAAGTTAAATCTTTCCTCTTAGCATCGTTTTCTGATTCATCATTTTCTCAACAACAAATTTTGTCTTCAAATTTTAAGAATGTGATTTAAAATCCAATAAAAAATTTTTTGTTGTCTAACCTAACTCGAAATTTATGTAGTCGATTTCATTGTGTCCCAATAAAAGCCCAACTCAATCTATATGTTGGGCCTTACATCACACTCTCACCGTCTCACGGATAAACATATATGATATAAGTTATAACAGTATAAAAGAGAACTCACGAGACGAATGCCCAACGACTCGAAGCGCAAGCCAAAGCAACATCGTGTTTGGACACAGAGAAATACATAGGATAATGCTTCAGATTCGTCTAAGCAAGCAACCAGCGGAGACCGGGGAACGGCCGAAACCCTCATCGGCCGAGACGGTAACTGTCGCATCCCTTGATCACATCATCCTCGCGGACCTCCCGGTGGCCAAGGGCATCGGCTCCGCAACCGCCGCCACCTCGTCCAAGACCATCAGATGCAGGTCCCGCCGCGTGCTCGGCGAGCGCGTCCACTTCTACGACTTCCCTATCGGCATATACGGTCCCCTGGTAACTGATATTTTAGTAACTAACTACTTCGTGAATCTCATTTTTCCTCTTTTCCGCTAGACATTATTTGCTGCAAATTCAGTTATTCTATGAACTTGGAAAAGATTTTCCCGAAGCCTTACCGTGTTTCGGTTGACTTGCAGAGCCCATGCGATCATGCATTTTGTCTAGATTGTGTTAAGAGTGATTCAATAATCTGCTATGTAGTCTTCCTGAAGTATTTATTTTGGTGTTACAGTTTATGGATAATGTCAGTTTCATTGGTTCCAAGTTGCTTGATGAAACTTAACCACTTGCAGTTACTTTTCGGTGAATGCAGTTGTGAGGAAGGCATTCAGAAGATACGGACTATCAAGATGATGGAAGGGTTTTCATCTTTGCAGCCCCTTGTTGTCTCAAATCTTTTCTTAAAAAGGATGACTTCACATCCCATATTCATGAAAGTCATTCT
Organism: Hypericum perforatum; assembly: GCA_012979155.1. Taxonomy (NCBI): domain Eukaryota; kingdom Viridiplantae; phylum Streptophyta; class Magnoliopsida; order Malpighiales; family Hypericaceae; genus Hypericum; species Hypericum perforatum. The sequence goes on along the minus strand of SOPF01028776.1, from coordinate 141,916 downwards.
GAGCTGCTTCATTCTAATATGACGAGGGAGGACGGGAATGAGCATGATCTGGCTCGAACTCCTGTAAGGGCGTTGGTCTCTCCTGGTTCTAATTCCCAGAATTTTGATATTGAGGCCATTCCACTTCACCTGCAAAAGTCGATGATGCCATCAAAGCAACCATTGTCTGGGAAACTCTCACACTTCCAAACTAACGGCCAACTCGACGGAAATTATCCCTCAGGCTTCGATCGGCCTGTGAACCCTGAATATGTAGGCGAGCCCTCAAATTTTGTCATGCTGATGTATCCAAACTTCTTGATGGCTCCTCAATTTGGAATCCCAGTATGAGATGGGCTCGGTGGCTAGACCAGACTCAGCGTCAGAAGGTGCAGAGCAAAGCTCTCTGCCGGGTTTTTCTCTAGGTCCCTCAGTAGACATGAATTTCATGGGAAATTATCCGCATCCCTGGAATGCGGGAAGTTGCAGGAGGAGGAAAGATGATGAGAGCTGGGTTCGGAATATGCCAGGACTTCCTCTCTTGGCTGCTCTTCCCCAAGGGCATGGAAGTAGGGCTTAATTCCATGGATCCAAAGGAAGGGAGGGGAATCTCAGTATCCGCCACCTCTGCCTTAATTATCTCACCCGCCAAAGTCCCAACTGTGTAGACACTTACAGTGATAGGGGCCATGACAAACTGGGTTTCGGACGACAGCATGAAAAATCACGACGGATTTGGAAGTGGTCAAGACTAGAGCGTTTGCTGGTTCACTTTTCAGTACCATGTAAGTTGTAAAGGAAAGTGAGAACTACTTGTGCAAAATGATTATGAGTTTTATATATTGGCCCTTTCTTGCGACACAAAATCCTCTCTGAAAGAACAGAACTCAGAGGAGAGCTAAAGAGAGAAACTACAAATTCTGACTTCCAATTGGAAGTATCTGTGTTTTTCTATGCACACAAAACACCAGTTCACGTGAGAAAAGAATTGAATTAACTAAATTTATCCTTCTCCTGAGTCCATCTTCGGACTGTACCGAGAAGCTCTGCATTAGATTTTGAATACAAAACCTGTGATTTCTTGTACGTCATGATCGGGTATCTATCGATATGATCTTTATACCTTTCGTAGAATGCCAGGACTGTAAGGGCAACGATGAGGCCTGCACACGACATAATTAAGCAATGTGAGTTAATGCCATGGAGGAAATTGTGCTTCAAAATGGTGAATCGGAACTTACTGGTATAACCCAAAGTTAACAAGTCAATTGAGCAACCAACGATACAGAGCAGCAACAGGTATGCAGAAATTTGAAAGAACAACTTTGTGTCCTTTCCCAGTGCAATATCCTGGGAGGTTGAAAGCACAGAATTCACCCAGCGACAGATGGAACTCGCTACTTCATTCACCGTTTCTTCTGAAAAATGTAGCCGAGGCAATGGTGGAGCTGGTCTGTCCGAACGACAATAGAGAAACAAAGACAAGTTCATCCTAACTGAACTGAGAAACATGAGTTACACAGAAAAAACATCGATTCTACCCTCCACGTGCGGCTGATGTAGATAATGAACGAGCATTAAACTCAGGTTTAGTCCTTTGAAAGTACAATGAATTCTTTGTTTTGCAGTTACCTGTTAAGAAGAGCTGCAGATTTGCTCCAAAAGAAGAGAATGGAGAGAAAGAGAAGCAAAACGCTAGAGAGAAGCGACAATAGAGTATAACCGGATCTTTCGAACACAACCCAGGTAGCAATAGTTACTAACAATATTCCCATTGTGACATTTTTTAGCCTCCACAATAACACATCTGCAACTGCAGATACAAAGACAAGGATCAGACATGCAGTCACAGCCCAGAAAGATCTCCCATTTCTCGAGCTCGAGTAACAAAACTCTTTCAACTGAGTTTGCTAGAACTCGTAAAGTTTAATACAAGGAGAGGAACACTTGTACCAATAAGAATAGACTGCTATTTGCTATTGATGGTTGGGATGGTCATTAATCTAATACGCATTTAGGCTGGGAATCATCCAAAGTAGAAGAACAAACCCAATTGGATGCAAGTAAAAATAGTTCATCAATTTCTCACGATTTCCAAATTTGACTTACCAAGACCTCCTCCCAGGACTTCATGAACAGTTCTCCGCCGGTTAAACAATTGATCCAATGAGCCCATTTCAGGTTTGACTCGAACAAAATTCGATGATCCCACTTCAGATCCCATCTAGCAAACAGCTCTAAAATCAACTTGCAAGAAAGAAGACCAAGATGAGGAGATACCAAAGATACTGTTGCCCGTTCAACCTCCAACTTGTCACCTTTTTTACTTTTCATAATTTAAAAATAGTTGATTTCAGGCCCCATCTAGTTTATAGAGATGTGGTTGGTGTTAGACATATCAGGGTCAAATACCAGCCTAAAAGCATCCCCACCGCCCATTGCTTTTTCTTTATTTTTCAATACAGATTTAGAAAATTTATACTATAGGGACAAAATATTTAAATAATTTATGCAATTGACAAAAAAATATTTATGGGCTAATAAAAATATCTTAAAATTTTATTATATCAATATTTTTTTTGTGTGTTGCCCCCACACCTCCTCAAGTGCATCCGTCCCTGAACCCTACCAAATACATCTCATCCAATGATGCAAATATGATCTTCTGGTGATCATGTAAAAACCCACGGTGACTGGCTTTCGTATACATACCAACGAGTAATTTTACGGTCGTCATAGCAAAAACCCGATAAAACTCATCACTATCCGTAATCATATATGTAATGTGCAGTAGACAGAGTAACTATCATACCTGTGTACTAAAGCATCTACTTGTTTATTATTGTTCTTTACAGCGAACCTAATTGGCAAAAAAAATATACCGGTCAGAGTATATTTATATTGCTAGTCAGCTTTCTCATTGTCATCGTTCGTGTTCTTGTTCTGTGGGTTACTCTCTTCGGCATTGGTCATGGCTTGGGACGCATCGACAAGGCTGGCAGCTATGGCAACTACAAGGTCTTCTTCCTCCTCCGTGTACGACATTGTAAAGAGCGGGTCAAGCGGGTCAGGCAACTCTCGCATCTTTGAACTGATTGTCTGAGGAACCTCGAACGAGTTGCTGCACGATTTAGTGATCGTCTTTGCATATTCAGGGGTAAGCCACGTGCCATAACCATTCGAGGATGGGTCGGAGGAAATAGGGAACTCTTTTGGGAAATTACCCCTAACAATGAAGATGCTCCAGCCTGAGCTTTTCAAGGAGTCCAGACAAGCTGCGAGGTAAAACCTAGACAGGTGCTCGGGAGCTGGGAAAAGACTGTCGAAGTTGTACCACTCTCCGTTCACTTTCATGATGCAGAACCAGTGGTCTTCTTGATGGCAGACGAATGCGTTTTTGTGATCGGGATCCTTTCCTGCTGGTTCGGCTTCAGGACTCTCCATGGGAATGGTTACCAAGTCCCAAACCTCAAGTGCCTTGTGCAAAACCTGCAAACAACAACAAATCATTACTGCAATCCCATGAAAATAGAAAACAAACGGTCAAGTCGCACGGCAATCTAATGTCTGTTTTAAAGTCAACATTCAGCTTAGCGTAAACCCGCTCCCATCCACCACGACCTACTTCCAACTTTCCACATTTCGAACAATAACACCTTCGCATTAAACTGTATGCATCCACATCATGCTTGTCGCTAATCATCTGGGTCCTTTCACAACAAGAAACACAATGAAGGATTCAAACAACAATAGATCATTACTGAAATCCCATGAAAACAGAAAACATATGGTCAAGCCGCACGGCTACGTAATGACCGTTTGACGCCAACTTTCGGATTAGCTTAAACCCACTCTCATCCTACCAAGGTCCACTTCTGATCTCCGCATTTCGAACGACAACACCGTCCCATCAAACTGTATGCATCCAAATCGTGCCTGCGGCTAATCTTTTAGGTCCTTTCACAACAAGAAATGCCAACAAGAAGCAGTCCTAAAGAAGCTTCCTCTAAATAACTGACACCTCGGCGTAGACTACGTGGACTAGCGCGGGTTCATACCGCACACAACATCTTTAATAGCAACCCACCTATAAGGCAAACTTCCAGCAAGAGCCGGAGCTTAATTAATTATTAATTAACGGCCCTAACTAACTACCGTTAAGTATTTCCCAAAAGGGCGGGAAATTAAGATCATGCATTCTAATACAGGATTCCTACAAGAAACCGTCCTAAAGAAAACTCCCCAACAAACAAAGAAAATAGATAAAAGATCGCGCCAAGAGTCTCCACAAGGTTACCTGAATGCTGAAATCGCCGCCGAGGGAGACGTTATGGGAATCGTCGGGGAGGAGGACGTTGTGGGAGGGGTCGGGGAGGGAGACGCCGACTTGTCGCTCCTGGGAGTCGGTAACGGAGGCGATCGCGGCGAGGTCCGAGGCGGAGAAGAAGGGTCCCTGAAGCACCGCGTTCAGGCAATGGACCCCGCACAGTTTCCCCTCCTGCGCCTCGTGGTACAGCATTCCCCCATTGCTGGTGCTCTTCCCGTTCCCACCTTCTTCCATGCCGATTCTAACCGCTCTCTTTCCTTCTTTTCTTTATTTTCTTTTCTTCGTTTCTTTATTTTTCTTCTTCGTTGTTCGCTAATGATCGGTGAAGAGACCTAAATTCGTTTGGAGTTGGTTTAATACTGCAGGGGAGCGGGAAGTGGGAGTTGGGTTTAGGAGGTGGGGCCCTTCTGGAAGCTGTTACGGTTAATCCACTTGTCAGATTGGGGAGAGGGTACTACTAGATCTTCATGGACCGTACAGGATTTTATTTTCTTTTAGTTTTAATTAAAATTTAGAATTTGAGTTTTCTTTTCCAATGTGACCACCATAAACATTTGTTTTCTGTAATTTTTTTGAAAGGTTGTGTAATTATTATATCAAGTCAACGAAAATATCGTTGAAAAACTTTGATACATTTTGAAAATCAAAATTGTATCAAATTTAGATTAGTGGAAGTATGTATAGTGAGTGTTTAGAAAAGATTAATTACACTCCTAACTTGTTATATTGATTGTTGATTTCGTTAGTCCTCCGACCTTTTCTTTAAATATATATATATATATATATATATATATATATATATATATTGGCCCTTGATTAATACCGAAGAGAGATTTTCTAGAATACTGAACAAGAGCTTGTAGTTTGTCGAGATTTACTTATTTTTTCCTTAAATTTTAAATAATAGTTAATTTGATTCTAGTTGTTCTCATTCATTCCAAATTTCAGCGTCATCTTCTCGAATTCGAAAAAAAAGGAGAACAGTTTCTGATCTATTAATTAATTATTGGTTTCGCATGCATAATTAACATATAATTATACAATTTAATCTAGTTTAATTAAACACAAATTAAGCAAATTAAATCCCGCTTAATTGTTGAAGTGTGTGCACGCGAAGTCCCGCAACGTTGTTGATGAGTCGCCGGTCGAAGCCCGATCACGAACGAATCGAATCGGAGCTTGGAATCCACGATTGAACCTATCCGTATATCTACCAAAAGTTACAATGACTAAACTGTAATTCCGTTTCTCAGTGTATTCTGGAATGGCCAAAATTAGGATGGTCACGGGGACTTTGCTATTTATAAGCAAAAAACCTCCAGCTTGCATGTAAAGTAAGATCACTTGACCCACACATGGCACAAGTTGGACTTCCTGGCACAAGTTGGACTTCCTACTCATGCAAGCCTCCACCACTAAGTCAGATATTTCGGTGGTGGGCTGGGCCCAACATTAATAAAACTTATAACTCTAAGATTAGTAATATCGATTTATTTATAAAAATTTTATTATATAAACAGAGCCATGCTAGTTCTGTAGTGGGCAGTTGTGATGTAGAAAATATAAAATCCCACTGGTCTTGGGGCCTGGCTTTTAAAATCGTCGTCTGCCGATTACCAACCCCAACAAATGCATCTATCCACGTTCAAACACCTAACTACTCCCTCGCTCATCTTTCATTAATCATTAATTGCTTATCTGTTTTGGACTTGACCAAATAGAGGCTCGTAAATAATTATGAATCATAACAATAACCAATTGACCACGACTTATTTCGTTTCAATACAAGTATTTAGTGAAAGGTCCCGAAGACTTAACTATGAAAATAGAGACGAGGGCTACAAAATCAACTCTACAACATAACATTAAAGGAGTGGGTAAATTTCGAATACACGAGACAACATCTTGGGAGAAGAATCTTTTAATTACTCTAGACCAATAAGACCATCTACCAAAAAATTATGTGATAGAGTGGTTGTGGTGTAGACAACAGAAGCAATTTGTGAGAACTATTGTAGAATTCACTTTGAAATTGTTTGATTTTAAGTATAAAAATATACACTATTATTAATAGAGTTACCTTTAAAATATAATTTTATATTGTTCGATTATAATTCAAAACATCTGAATATCATAAATTTAGGGGAAAAAATAGTGTGAACTACATTGTCTCCTAGGTAACTCACTCCTATCTTCATAATATCCAGATAACTTTTATAAGTAATGTCCATATTTCTCAATTAAACTTAAGTTTAATGAGATTATAAATATTAAAAAATCGTAAAATTGCTGAGCTTATATATAATTAATTAGTATAGTTCAGATTTGGAACATCTATCTAATTGAACTTAACAATTACGCACTTTTACACACAATAGCCAGACCTTATTGACATGTGCATCGTTTACGACCGAGCGCAAGCCCACAAATGAAAAGGCAGGGTCCGCTGTGCTTAGTTGGACCAATCCGTTTGACGGCTAAATCGGGAATAGATGTGTCTCACGTACGGCTACGCCCTCCATCTGTCCTATAGGAATCATTATTAAAAATGCAAAAATAATCTGTCTCACATAAGAAATATCGATACACTTAACAAAAAAATAGTCAAAACAAATAACTAGTTAAATTTTGATCAAAAAAAAAAATAGTTAAATCAACTGTTGGGAATATCATTTTAATTTAATCAGTTATTCTGCTCAAATCAAAAGAAAATTAGACGAGTTAAATATTTATTGATAATAATTTATATTCATCTAACTCGAATCGTAACTGGATGGGTATAATAATATATCTAGAATACAAAACACACTAAACCCCTGCAATTAACTTGACGATCTCCCCGAAGCTCCTTCCTTCATCTTCCACATAAACCTCTTCTCCATCCAAATAAATAATCCTCCTTGCTTTTCTCTCTCCTCCTTCTCTCTCTAAGCGCATCCCTCGTAATTCTCCCCCACTTTCTCTTCCCTGGTGGAATGGCGGCGATAGCTCCGGTGGCGCTCGCCGGCTCGGCGGCGGCGTCGGATCTTCTCCGGGGCTCCACGCCGGGGCTCTTCGTCTGTCGCATCGGTGTCGCAACCGGCAGGAGGAGGGACGTGAGGGTGACGGCGAAGATGAGGAGGGTGAAGAAGAAGAAGGAGCGGCCGTGGCCAGACAATCCGGATCCAAATGTGAAGGGCGGGGTTGGAATCCACCTCTCCAGCTTCAAGCCTTTCAAGGAGAAGCCCAAGCCGGCCCCACTCGCCTTCGAAAAGCCGCTCCTCGATCTCTATAAGAAGATCCAGGACGTGAGTTAGTTACTTGCTTGATTGCTTGCTCACTCCTCCGTGTAACTGCCAAAGTTGTTGCGTTAACTCCGGAGGGTCGTTTGCAGGTCAAGAAGATGGCGGCCGATACCGAACTGGACTTCGCCGAGCAGATTGAGAATCTGGAGAGGAAATACCAGACGGTTTGGGATTTTAGCATATAGGGATCAGTTTATTTGCTTGCTCGTCGTTGATATAGGCAGAAATTGAAGTTTTTGGTTCGGTTGTTGGAGTTGCTGGTCTGTTGGTTAATTGCTTTGAGCTCAGGCTCGACGTTCAACTACGTGTTGCTTGAAGTAGAACTGTTGAACATATTGTTTCAGAGCTTTTTATGTCTGCATTATTGTTTTGAATGGTTCTTACAGAGGCTGAATTTCGGTGGGCAAGTTTTTCTTGATGATGTGCTTTCGTTATTAGATTGTCTTTCTGTTTTGGTTAATGAGTTCCGAGATTTCGATTTGAATTTTTGGTTTCTCATGCAGGCTCTAGAATATATATATCGACACTTGACCCCCATACAGCGGGTCAATATCGCACGACATCCAAACAGGCCTACATTCCTTGATCACGTCTTTACCATGACTGAGAAGGTTCTCTCTCTCTCTCTCTCTCTCTCTCTCTCTATCTCTCTCTCTCTCTCTTTTTTTACTTCGGCATGTATCCTATTGTGTTGTGGTTAGCTGTGAAGCTGATTGTCGTATGCCTGTCCTTGATATTCCCAGTTTATCGAGCTGCATGGAGATCGAGGTGGGTATGATGATCCTGCTATTGTTTGTGGTTTAGGAAGCATAGATGGTAGAACCTACATGTTCATAGGTCAGCAGAAGGGCAGGAATTCAAAAGAGAACATAAAGCGCAATTTTGGCATGCCCACTCCCCATGGGTATGTATTACAGTTGTTGTGCATGTTGCTTTAAACATCTAGATTTTGTTGTTAACCTCCAACTAGCATGTTTCACTCTGAACAGTTATAGGAAGGCACTCCGCTTTATGCGTTATGCAGATCACCACGGCTTTCCCATCGTTACTTTTGTTGATACGCCTGGGGCATTTGCAGACCTCAAATCTGAGCATCTCGGGCAAGTATGTTGCAACAAGTGATTAAAACCATTATTGATCTTGGATACAACTCAGTTGATATATTGGCTTATATTTCCATCCCTTGATTTTCCAGGGTGAAGCTATTGCTGTCAACTTGAGAGAAATGTTTACTCTGAAGGTACCGGTTGTCTCTATTGTTATGGGTGAAGGTGGCTCTGGTGGTGCCCTGGCAATTGCCTGCGGAAACTTCTTGTTTATGCTCGAAAATGCATGTTTCTATGTTGCCAGGTATTTAGAGCTTTCTTATGCTGCATTTTTCTGAAATCCACTTCTAGTGATATTGTTTTGTTGCTTGTGTATTTATATAGAGTGGGGGTTTTGTCGTTTAAATTCTTGTCGCTATTCACTTTCAAAGTTGGAATGGTTATGAACCATGCGTCTTGCTAAACTTGTTTTGCTTTGGAGTCTGTTCAAGAATAGAGTCTAAATATGTTAGAATTCCATATCCAACCTCAAACCTTAAGGCAATGGGTTGGTTAATTTCCACACTTACAAAGTTGTCCACCACACTCAAAACTCTATGTAGATTCTCGACAAGCCTCTTCAAATGAGATCCGTCTGGTAGAAGATTACACAAGCTTTGATTTTTCCAACGTGCGAGAAATGGGGTCGTATGTTACAAATTCACCAACAACGGGAACAAGATCGCACAGAGAACACAAACACAAGATATAATATGGTTCGGCGTAATGCTTACGTCCACGCTGAGAAAGGAGAACTTTTATTGATGCATACGAGTCATAAAGCCAAACACAACCCTAGGTAACATGTCTTTTATAATAGACAACACTTGTGGTAAAAAAAACTATCTAGGTCAAATTAGGAGTTCAAAACAAAAGCCGAAACAAAACAGGAAAAAACAGCCGGACGAGCTTGGCATCGGCCAACAAGTTGGCGCTCGCAAGATCTCGCTTCTGTCCCCTCTTGTGTGCGCAACGAGGTTGGCATCCGCCAACTTCTCCACTTTCAAGCCGCATCGTGCGAGCACAGCAATGGGCACTCACGGGATCAACTACTCTGAAATCATGTTAGAATCTCCAAATCCTACCCAGAATCTTAAGGTTGTGAGTAGGTGGATATTCACACATATAAATCAGTTTATCTCGCTTGCAACTTCTGATGTGAGATTCGCTCCAACAAAATGGACAACAAATACTTGTGCTTATCCAGTATCTTCTAATTTTGAATCATTATTCTCTTTTTCAATCTATATAATACACCATTTTCGTGTACTGAATTCTGACTACCATCTATATGTTGAGCAAGGCAAGCCATTAAATGTTGGAAATCTTTGCTATTGATGCCAAAATAGGACTTGGTTTTCGCTGCCATCGACTTCATTCAGAGTCATGGCCGATGGTTCTTCTTGTCCACTCCTGATTAAATTTATTAGATCAGTTTTTTATGGCTGCCAACTGTGTTATGCTTTAGCTGATCTTGTCTTTGTCTGCCTCTGTTTCTCGGTTTGGTGATGTAGTCCTGAGGCTTGTGCGGCAATTCTTTGGAAGACTGCAAAAGCCTCACCAAAGGTTTGAACTACCAAATTAACCCCGTGTCAGTAAGTCATAAAGTTTAATATCCCGTGATTGATCGGTCATCTTTCTGTACAGGCAGCAAAGAAATTGAGGATCACTGCAACTGAGTTGTGCAAGCAACAAATAGCTGATGGGGTCATTCCTGTATGATCACGTCTCCTACATTACATGTTTCAGTCGTCATTATAATAATATCTGCTTATCTGCTGCTTTTAACCTGCAACTTCCAATTTCCCGATGAACTATATATATATTAATTTGAAAATCCTGTTGAAATTTCTTTAATTTCCTTTAAGAATTATCTTGAGGAATTAGTGCAACGCTAGCTCTTATCTCTTTTTTTATTGAAAGCCTTATCTGTCTCTGAGACAATTTGTAACGTTCATAGGAACCACTTGGTGGTGCACATAAGGATCCAGAATGGACCTCTCATCAAATAAGGAAGGCAATAACTAAAGCAACTGATGTGAGTGCCACTTCCACCTGCTACTTTGAGGCTTACTCATACTTGTGTCTTCTTTCACCGGAGGAAAATTGTTTTTGGTGGTTGATAGGAGCTCTTGGAAATGAGTACAGAGGAGTTACTAGAACACAGGTATCAGAAGTTCAGGAAAATTGGTACGCTTGACACTCAAATTTCTCACGGAGAAGGAAATTCTAAAGAACAACCTGAAGAAAGTGCTCCTTTTTATGTGCTAAAAAATGACCTTGAGAACCTGGTAGAAGAAATTTGCAAGTCTGGTGGCTTGTCTCTCAAGACTATAGAGTCATCCACGGATTTGAGTGTGAAGACTCAAAAATCATCAAGTTACTCGGCTTCCAAGTCTTCAGGCTACAGAAGAGTGCATTTGAATTTGTTTCAAATAGAGGACCCCAGAGTCAACCAGCTGGTTGAAAAACTGAAAAAGGAAATCAAGCTCGAACTCGCTGAAGCCCTTGAGAAGAAGGTGGTCTTACAGGACACATTTCGGGATTTCCAACATTTGCAAATAGAACGCCTCAAGACTGAATTAGGACTACAACCTACGGATCCTGGTTTGAGTGATAAGGAGATCAAAACGGTTAAGGACACATTGGATAAGGGCCTTCAAGAAGCGTCTAACTATCGTTCCCTGAACTATAAGCTTGATATGTTGGCACTGCTGACTGGACTCAAAAGTGTTAATGAGAAAAGCATTTCAAAGAAAAGAAGCATTGTGGATAATATTTCCTTGACCTTGGGTTGGTGTAATGTCCTCCAGTGCAAAGCGGGAGGAGGGGAAATAAGTGAGGAGACTCTTAGTGTTCTTCACCGATCCTATTTGGCAGCACATGAAGGTCTGTTGTTGAGAGTAAGAGAAGGGAAAAATGCCCTCCCCTTTAAGGCAGAGCTCGAGAGTTTGGCGGAAGAAATATCTGAAAAGATGGTCGACTTTGTGGATCCATTTGATTTGAAGAATATGATAGAGCAGGTGAAATCGGAGAGAACAGAGTCCAGGAATGTCGCTGGAGAAAGCAAGATCAGTGATCGATATGACCTAAGGCTAAAAGCAGCCCTTTATTCTCCGGGAATAAAGGAGAAATATGAAAAGCTTAAGACACACTTTGCGGAAACATTGCCAACGAAGAAAGATCACACTCCAAACGTCGAAAACAAAAAAGATTCCAGTCCTGCAAATGAGAGCTCCCATTCTGACACCAGTGTATGAGTTGGTGCCCGTGCTGACAAAGCCTCTCCTTGAAGTAAGCCTGTCGTCCTTCCTACTTTTGGTATCATGAAAAGCTTTTGGTATTTGTTTGCCAACATGAATTATTCGGTTGGTCATTTTTGTTACTTCCTAAGATTTTATTACGTTTTACCGCCTGTCATTATGAACTAGTTAGATTTAGAAAGCACGATGATTTACTATCAGTAACCTTGGCAGGGGACTGACTCGGCCTTTGTGAGAACTGCTTCATTCTCATTGCTTTTCCTTTTGATCCAGGTCGTTCTACGGCGGCGTGATCTTCGTTAATCTCCTCTGGAACCTCTTTGGTATCTGCCCTCCAGCGCCAACCAGCATAGTCTTCCGTGTTTCATCATCTTCCCATGGATTGACTAGCATTGCTAGTTTACAAGTTTCCACCATAATTTATTTGGAGTTCACATTTTTTTCTAGTTCTGTGGCAGTTATGTATCTCTGTTTCATTGATAGACACACACAGCTCTAATTTGCCATTCGAGTGCAACGGAGGCTTGCAAAGAGCCCTTTCAAGTATCGGGAATAAGATGACACTTGGATTTGGTTTTTTGTACTCTCCAATTTACTCGATAAATAAGGAATGCCTCATTTCCTTCATGTAATGACATGGTTCGAGTTATATATGACACAGAAGATTGAAATTTACACATTTGCCTTGATCAAGTAATTACTGAGTTGGAGGAATAATTCTTCGAGGTAGAAGGGTTAGGAGGCTGTAATGGGTTAGGGTTTGTTTGGTCTGAGAACGACATTTTTTTCGTAGTTTTAAGTGTGTTCTGGTCGGGTTCCAGCCGGGAGAGAAGAGGATAGTGACGTGTACTTGCACGCCTAACAAATGTATAGGCCTTATTGATTTGGCTGCTTTTGCTTGCGTTTCTCTTTCCTTAAAAATTGTAATCTAGATTCCAACAACAAAAAATAGCCGACTCACAATTTATTTAGTCAATCCAATGGAACTGAAAGAGCGAAAAATAATAAGAAATTTCTAGAACATATTACTAATTATTTTTTAGCACTTGCGAAATTTCTCACCCAACCAAAAAGCCCTTCGCCCCTTCCCACCAAAAAGGGAAATTATCCTCTTCCACAAGCAAATTTAACAAAAACATTTTAAATTATAAATTAAATTATAAAGGATATATGCATTAAAATGTTGCTATTTAAGGTAAATCCAAATTAAATTAACCAAGTCTATAAATCTTAATATTATGTTATAAAAAGACAAAACCGTGGTTTATTATCCTATAATAAATCTGGCCTACCCTCCCTAACCCTCGATTCTCAAATTTTCCCCTCTCTTCTCCTACCAAACTTGTACGGTTGAACCGATCCTAAAAAGAGAAAAATAAAATTAGAAAGAAGAAAGACGCTCCTCTTATCGCTCGCTAGGGTTTCGAAGAGAGGAGCTTATAGAGTCCTGCTCGATTCCAATCCGATCGGGCTCGCCTCAATTAGAAGGAAACCTAATACGCGCGGGTGACTTGTCGTCGAATTGCTAAACTGTTAGTTCATAACTTCCAACTTCGTCTACCTATTTCTCGCCGTGTTTCGAAACGGCGACGCTTTTGTCTCACTTTCGGGGCTCCGGTACTACGGAAGCGCCGGAGCTCGGGGTTTTGTTATTAGAGGATTTGATGTAGTCAACGAGGATGTAATTTCAGTGACCGGTAGTTAGGTTTTCCTAGCTATTCGAACTTTTCAGTTTCGGTTTCGCAATGTTGATCGATTCTGTCTTGTTGTTGGATCAGGTGATGAGTTTGTTGTTGTAGTGGCGGTGATTTACTGGTCCAAGGAGCATCGTTGTCGGTTAGATGTTGTTTGGAAGACGGTGAATGGTTGTATCTATGGATTTAAATGTGTCCCCGCTCCCCGAGGATGAGGAAGAGAGTTTTGATGCACATAGGCAAGATTACAATGGTCCAGTAGAACGTCATGAGACTGCCGTTGAAATTGCGCATCGGGTAAGCTTATTTTTGTACATTGTGGAGGTTTAAGGCGGCCCAGAGAATGCCGTGGGCTCTGTGTCAATGTCGGCAGGACAGTAGAATAGCTTCTATGTATTGAATTAAGGGCTTATGCTTAAAATCGGGGTCGTGAAAATATGTTCAGCGTTTGTAGGGACTTGTGCGGATGAGGTTTGCTAATGGAATCGTGCTTTCTTTTTGTTTTCTTGTGGTTTTTTTAGGAGCGTGAAGAAAGACGAAAGCGCATGAAAGTAGACCGGTCTGATAGTAGACCTGTGCATGTGCCTCGACAGCATGACAAGGATAATTTCTCCTCAAATAGGCCTTTCAGAACTTACGATATATCTAAGATCCCTCCAGGTAACTTCTATTTGCCTGTCTGATCCTGTCACAAGTGTTGCTGTAGGTTCTAGCTTTAAAAGCTGAGAGTGAGTGTTCTTCTTAAAGATGTTCCTGGGATCTGAGTTAAGCTATTTGAACCTGCTGATGCATCTCACAAAAATACACATGTACATGTGATTGGGTGGGAAGCACCTTGATTAAGTATCCACTTGTGTATTGTGTGCACATATGTACAATCATGCAGGTTTTGTTGCTGAAGAATCTTTTGATGAATTATATGCTAATAGTTCAACTCAGGAGGTGAACCAGACGTCTGCTTGTCATGTGAACCTTTTTTTCTATTTAAAGTTTAAATGTATCAGTCCTTTTAATTACGCTTCCACAGACAGTTTATTATTTATCTTCAACATGTTTCCTGACCTCAGAAGTAAGACTGATTACCGAACTGTTTTGGGTTGTAGAAGTGAATTAACTCGTATTCCTATTACGTTTCTTTTGACTTTTGAAGTAATTTTTGTTGTAATTCTAGGATGGCTGGATTGTCCTAATGCTGGCCAGGAAATTGGTGACGTACTAGTTCCATCCAAGGTTCCACTCAGTGATTCCTTCAACGAATGCATTCCTCCTGGTAAAAGATACTCTTTTAAACAAGTGATTCACCAGCAGAAGGTTGCAGGAAGAAAAGTAAGTTCAGCACTGGATATTTGCTGTTGGCTGTTTTGCAAGTTTACTCGCATGATACTTGAGCCATGTAGCTGCATTATGATGTAATGATATGCTAAATTGAACTATGGGTCATATTTAACTTGGGACACATTCCTCTGGTGGCATTGACATTTAGCTACCCAGCTACCTAATTTTTGCAAGTGCCTTATATAGTGAGCGTTCTTAATTTATAAGTTATGGTTATTTTAGGAGTAGGTTCATGATATTCCAGAAACTATGATCAAGTTTACTTATATGTTGATATCTCAGCTTGGTTTGGTAATTGACTTGACAAATACCACCCGTTACTACTCGCCGGCAGAATTTAAGAAGGAAGGTATAAAGCATGTCAAGGTGAGTCATCGGTTGTTAGAAAAACAGAACTTAATCATACAAATGAGCTCAGTCGTACTGAATGCCACATGTATCGTTTTGTAGATTCAATGCAGGGGACGTGGTGAAGCACCTGAAAACACTGCTGTAAATCAGTTTGTTTATGAGGTATGCTTTAAGAATTCTATCGTTCATTACCTCTTCCTTCTTGTCCAATAAATCACGCTTTTGTCTAATATTTCCAGGTCTCATTGTTCGTTACCAGCCATGCCAACCAGAGACAACCAAAGAAGTATATCCTTGTTCATTGTACACATGGACATAATCGGACGGGGTATATGATTGTTCATTACCTCATGCGGACAAGACCAATTTCTGTCACCGAGGTCAATATTGAACAGTGTTGTTTGTATTCCTGGCACTTGATCTACCTTTACACTCTTTTTTGTGGACTTCCCTTTTTGTATTCATCTTTGCAGGCAATAAATATGTTTGCTGATGTACGGCCTCCTGGAATTTACAAATCTGACTATATTGATGCTCTGTATGCATTTTATCACGAGAGGAAGCCAGATATGATTGTTTGTCCGCCAACTCCTGAGTGGAAAAGGTCTTCAGAGTTAGATCTAAATGGTGAAGCAGTACCAGATGAAGATGATGATGGAGGTGCTCCTGCTCCTTTACATGTAGGCTTGATCTTTGAACTACAAATCAAGTCATGGTCTTCCATATTTTCTTTCTATGCACTCTGTAAAGCGAGGCACTTGCAAGGACTTGCCCATAAGCAGTTTTTTGCCTCATATGACTCTTAGTTTCTGGGTGGATGACTTGGCTCATTTTCTAGCGCGATTTCTTTTGTAATGCTTAGAAATTTGTTTTTTCTGCTCATCTCATATTTTTAAGAACTTAATGCAAGATGCCTGTTACTCGAGAACTCTGATCTAGAGATATAATTGGTGTAACCTTTTCGCCACAGATACAGGATCATAAATGCACTATGGGTTGCCCTTTTAGTGAATCTTGGCCTGTAGCATTCATTATATGCTGTGTTGTTCCCGTGTTTGATTGTTGATATGGGGAGCAATGTAAGCTAGGATCCATATAACTAATACCGAAACTTTTTAAGTAGCTTTTGAAGCTTCACCTATAAAAGAATACTGAAGTTTTTGAAGATATGTCTGTTCGGTCTATTAGTACTCCAAGTGCTACTTGTCTTTTTTGAGCTGCGTTACACTAACTTCTGATGAGAGGTAGAGGTTAGTTGTGGTGGTGAAGCTTCACGTTCACTCGTTATTTCTGTAATGAGACTTTTCTTACTCTTTACTTTCTGTGAATATCTTGTGTCTCTTCAGGACAATCATGAGACTGATGCTAAGATGACTATTGATGATACTTTGGGTGATAAAATACCTGATGATCAGCGGGATTTACTGCGATCATATTGCTATCAATTACTGAAACTCAACCCCCCTGTAAGGACTATCCATTGCTTTGCTTGTAGCAATACATTTTTATTTGATTGAGATATATCCGCATGATCTTGACACGTCTGATACTTCAAATTGGGTATTCAGACAATTTTTATATATCCATAGTTTTTTTGTTGTTCCATTTGCAATCTATAATTGTTTTCATGGTTAAATTCCTTCCATTCTGCAGTTTTGAATGCTGATGCACAGTTGTTCTATGCATTGCCAACTTTTATTTTGTCGATTGTCAGTGACTGTTGAACTAATAGCTTTCTATACTTCAGGTGGGTAGAAATCTTCAATTTCCAGGGTCACACCCAGTATCTCTCACCAGGTGCAACAACTTTCTTTATTCATACTATTTTTCTTTCTTTATTCATACTGTAAAAAGTGAAAGATCAGAAATTCAACTTTTAGTCTCAAATGATCACAAATACCATGGATTTGGAAATGGTTGAGATATTTAAAAAACATATAGGTGATTTAGACGAAGGAAGATAGATGTTTGACTAAAAAATTTAGTTTGATAAAAGGGGATACCTGTTAATGTGTTGTTGGCTTGAAAGCATGATACTTTTTGGTGTTGTTTCTAATGATAATTAGTTACTGGTTATTGCATCTCACTATGTACAGGAAAAAGCTGCAGCTACTGAGGCAACGCTATTACTATGCAACGTGGAAAGCTGACGGGACACGCTACATGATGCTCATTATGGCTGATGGTTGCTATCTGATCGATAGGAGTTTTAATTTCCACAGAGTGCAGATGAGATTTCCTTGCAGAGGCACAAACGAAGTAACAATTAATCACCTGTTGTATGACTTCTGATATGTATAATTTGTAGCATGATGTTCTTATTGAGAAGACATCTTTTTTCATTTCTCTGGCTAGGTTTTAGCCAAGAAGACGCACCATGTCACCTTGCTTGACGGGGAAATGATTATCGACACTTTGCCAGATTCTAATAAGCAGGAGAGAAGATACCTCATCTATGACTTGATGGCATATAATAGCATGTCTGTTGCAGAGGTTGGATTCAAATTGAGATTTATGACAAGTTTGACTATGATCTTACTTTCTCCATTTTGATTCATGTATGCTATTCTTCCACTTCTTCAAACAAAAGTTCTTGGCTATGGCAAGCTGCGGGGCTTGTTCCCGAAGTGCCTGTGCCTGCTCATTCAAAAGAACTACTTGTTTAGTATGAAGATCGCTTGTATCAAGGACCATTTAGCACAAGATTTAGCATTGTCTCTAGTGGATTGTTCATTATATTGTTTGTTTAGATTTTTCTAGGTGGGACCTTTCTTTTGACCTGTGAATGTAGGCAATGCTGCACCGTTTCCGAATGATACCGGCAGTAGAATATGGTCCATTACAAAAAAAATGTCGTGGTCTTGTTTCAATTGGAGATTTGATTTTCTGAAACTGTTGCAGCGACCCTTTTATGAAAGATGGAAGATGATTGAAAAGGAAGTGATTGAACCCCGGAACTATGAACGACAGAATATTTATCAGAGTGGGAATCCGTACTATAGATATGACTTGGAGCCTTTCAGGGTATGTAACTACAAATTTTCATCGCTGCCCTTGTGTTATCCTCTTGTTCATTTGATAATGCTTTTCCGTTTGTCAGGTTAGGAGAAAGGATTTCTGGTTACTTTCTACCGTTAACAAGCTGTTGAAGGAGTTCATTCCAAAACTCTCGCATGATGCAGATGGCCTTATTTTTCAGGTGTTTATGACTGCCAAGACAAAGATGTTATTTATTCATACTGTCAGCTGAAATGTGTTTCAATGTTATTGCTGCCCTCATATAGGAAAAATGTTTTTACGTTTATTCTAATACATGCTCTTCTGCACCAGGGTTGGGATGATCCGTATGTTTCTCGTACTCACGAAGGCCTCTTGAAGTGGAAATATTCACATATGAACTCTGTCGATTTTCTCTTTGAGGTGCTTTTACCTCACTTGCTGTTGTCTTCATCTCCTTTATCCTTGCCTAATGATCTGGTTTAGACTGTGCTGGCATTTACCATATTTTAATTCGTGTTGTTTGGATGGTCATCACGCATTGACAGGTTGGTGCTGATGGTCGGCAGTTTTTGTATCTGAATGAGCGTGGTAATAAAAAGCTGATGGAAGGATTCTCAGTTATTTTTGAAGGTTGGTTTAAAATTCGAGATGGTGTTTGTTAAAATCTTTTTCTAATTGCAATTGCATAGTTTCCACAATTTTGGGTATGAGGGCTCTTGTCTGCTTTCTGTTTCCAAAATAGGAGTACGTGATTGTTTGTAAAAAACTTGATGATGGTTTTCACTCGTGAATTTGCAGATGAGGCAGATCCGTCTTCCTATTCTGGGAAGATCATCGAGTGTGCTTGGGATGCAGAACAGAGAGTATGGGTCTTCATGCGTGTCCGGGTGGATAAAACTACAC
The DNA here is from genome assembly GCA_012979155.1 of Hypericum perforatum. Classification (NCBI taxonomy): domain Eukaryota; kingdom Viridiplantae; phylum Streptophyta; class Magnoliopsida; order Malpighiales; family Hypericaceae; genus Hypericum; species Hypericum perforatum. The sequence goes on along the minus strand of SOPF01028776.1, from coordinate 122,695 downwards.
CCAATGAATATAATACTTATGTCAAGGTCGGTTCTCTCTTCTTAATTTGGCACATCTTTCCCTGGACCAATGTATTACTATTTTTATTTGTTTTTTGGTTAACTTTGGTCTGAACAAAGTGGGTTCCCTTGTCTGAGCAGGTCAAGGGTAGCATTGATGACAACATTACCGAGGATGTACTGTTGGCCGAGATTAGGGAGATAACTCAGTTACCCATGTATGCTGATAGGATAAGGAGCGATAGTAAACCCCACCAGCATATCAACTCTGCAAGACGCAGGTAATGTTGGAAGGATGGCAGGCCGACTTTATAAGTGCGGTGACCCGTTCAACGGAAACCTGTCCACAGACCCTATGATGCTTGCATGGGCTGGCGCAAAACTATCGTCCGGGTTGCATGTACTGCTTTGGGGTTTAGCTACACTTGTTGCTAAATGTGAACTAGTCGGTACACTTGCATAGCTGATTGCAGTGGATTGGACGTAGTGTCTTCTTCTCACAGTTGTCCAGAGCTAGAGGTCTAGAATAGGGGGTGACCATGTATATTTCTTGTTTTCCTTTTGATGCTTATGTAGCGAGTGTGATGAGCTTATCAAAGATGTCATTTCTTTAATATAGAAACAGAAATCGAGTGCTTCTCCCTCTGTATATCTGCTACAAATTGTTTAGGTTGGGAAAGCTTCATGTTCTTTATTGAGAAGACTAGATTAGATTCCCAGCCATTTTCCGATCTTCTCATCTCCCCGCCCCAGCCCCTTGCATTTCCCATTTCTCCTCCCAGATTGGCTTTTGCTTTGCGCCATTTATACACCTGGCATCCCCAGCACTGCCTGTTCTGTTCTGTTCTATTCACATGATGATGGACAACGATATACCAATGTGGGGAGCTAGCTGTTCGAGCGTAAATGCGGAACTTTGGGGTGTTACAAAGTCTGATTCTGGAGGCAAGACTTTGAAACTGGCTGAGAAGAGTCCAAACCAGCACACTTTAAATTCCCTTCTGGCTCCAATACAACAGGAAAAGATTAGAATATGCAAGTTGTCACGCGTGGGATGAAGTCGATCGTTATTAGATTAGCTATTCCGGGTGTTACCAAACCGATAGGTGAATAATATGCATTGGAGGCACTTCCACCTGATGCAAGAAAAGAAAAATGGCAATGTAACAAAGCCCTCAGACACCATTACAAGCTAATGCACAAACGGGTAGGACAGCAGTACACCACTTAAGCCTAAACTAAGCTAACTCAGGGTCCAAGTAGTCAGGAGGGAGCGCCAACTTGCCGACAGGCCAGCACAATCCACATAAATCTAATATCAAGTTAAATCAAAAGTTGAGTAATTCGGAAGGGCATTCACGAACCAACATATCAAAGAAATGCCAACTTAAGCCTTTAACATAAAACTGACTCGCATGTTGGACCGTCAAGAAGTAACTTGCATACATTTTTGTATGTAGTCGCTGCCGCAACCTCTGTTAAAAAACTACCGCCGAAAATTTCAGTGAGAAAAAATGGACAACAGAATAAAAACATCACCGACACCAAACAAAGGATTCTTTACTCACCAAAAAAAAAACAAAGGAATCTTTGTGGTGGATTGGTATTTCCTTTCTCTGGGCCCTCGCTTCGAGGTAAACAGAATCCGTTAATGGGCCGGGCTCTATCTGGATAGAAGTCTTGTTGGCCAATCTTGCAGACCAGCGTTAAATTACCAAACAGTCCAACCACGTCATCGATCCGCGTGAAACCAAACGCAGCCAATAGGAGCCATCCAACCAAAATTCGAACCTTCTGCTCAATTAAATTCCGATGCTGCCACGCTGGCAATCCGCATGAACCCCCAGCCAACCAATAACCTCCTTCCCTCTCCTCCCTATATATTAACAACTTACCCCTTCCCTTCCTTCCCATCATCAATCATATTTTTACCCAAAAAAAACAAAATTCACATTTTTACTTTAAATCCAACAACCGCTACCGAATTAAATCTTGCGATTCTCTTCATCCAACACAAAAAAATGGCCGGAGAGGGAGAGAAGGCAACGACCAAGGGAGGGAGGGGCAAGCCGAAGCCAACGAAGTCGGTGACCAGGTCGTCGAAGGCCGGCCTCCAGTTCCCGGTGGGCCGTGTGGCTCGCTTCCTCAAGAAAGGCCGATACGCTCAGCGCATTGGCTCCGGCTCCCCTGTCTATCTCTCCGCCGTCCTCGAGTACCTCGCCGCCGAGGTAGTCAAAATAAAACTAAAACTCTGTTCCTGAAATGAAAACCGTTTTCCAATTCTGATGGTGTTTTGTTGGTCTGCAAGGTTCTGGAGCTGGCCGGGAACGCGGCGAGGGACAACAAGAAGACTCGGATCGTGCCGAGGCACATCCAGCTGGCGGTTCGCAACGACGAAGAGTTCAGCAAGCTGCTGGGATCCGTTACCATCTCCAACGGCGGCGTTTTGCCCAACATTCACCAGAGTCTCTTGCCTAGCAAGTCTGGTGCTGCCGGAAAGGGCATCAAATCCGCTTCTCAGTCTCAGGAGTTTTAGATTGGATTCGATTTCTGTTACTCTTTATGTAAATCTGCTCTTGGGATATATTTTGAACAAGCTTCTTCAATGGAAAAACAACCCATCGTTGTATTCCGTACTTTTGTTCTTTATAATGATTATTTTAAAGCAATTAAAGATCCAAACAATAGCGTTGAACTGAATCTTTTAATGAAGTATGAAATTGCTTATATATCCTCAATAAATAAACAAATATTTGCATAACCATAATAGAATAATAGACGAACAATTAGCCGTTACATTATTTCATCTCTATGCCTTAAGTGGCGTTATAGTCCGGTATTTGACTACCTAGCGGTATGTCATGCTCACTTGTGAAGTCTAAATGAATTGTGGAGACTCTAATGTGTCTAGAAAAGAGGTTTTTTGTTTCTGTTCTGGGTTCAAAAAACGCGCTCCCCTGTGGCGTGGAAGTTCCAGAAGATTGTGGAGACGAAGTAGAGGGAGGCGGTGATGGTGAGGAAGGCCTGGAAGGAGCCGAGCCACTGGACGAAGTAGCCTGTTCCGATGGTGCTGATTATTGCAGCTAGTGTCCCTGCAGAGTTGGCTATTCCTGCACCACGGACTCGTTTATGTTAGTTCATTACGAATTTTTCTGTACGAAGACGAAAAGGAGAATGGAAGAACTTACCATGGAGGAATCCAGCGTGTTGTGGTGCTATGTCCTGCAAATTAACGGCTGGAGAGGATTAATTTGTGTTGATTATGTTGGATCGAGTTAATTGTTTTGGAAGTGTAATAACGTACATGCATATTGAGAAGGAAACCGGCTTGGCTGAAGGAACTCAAACCTAGGGCCATTGTGATGTATGCGGCAGCGGATGCTGGTGTTTTGGCAAGGTTCAAGAGAAGCAATGAAATCCCGGGTCCGATAAATCCGATCGACTACAAAAGCATTTGCATTTACAGACAATGTGTGAGTATTGAGGGGAGAAGTGCAGATTAGATGATGCTGCAGTTGGAATGTCTAACCTGCATGATCTTTCGCACGGTGGTCACGGAAAAGCCAATTTTGATGAGATGATCGGATATTTTCCCTGCCGAGTAGCCGCAGAGCGCCATCATTGCCCATGGAACAGCACTAAACCATGCCGCTTGCTTCAGGTTCACGTCGAACACCTGCCGCGGAGTCAATGCGGATGATCAAACACAGAGATCGGCATCTCAAATTAATAACAGCCGAGCAGTACAACTTACGGTCTTGAAATAAACAGGCATCCACGACAGAAGAACAAAGTAGCCCCAGTTGTTCGTTACATTAGCCACGATGATCGCCCAGGTCGCTGGTTTCGATAACAGGAGACGCAGGGGCGGTAGCTCACCATTGCTCCGTGGAGAGTTCTCTTTACCAGCCTGTATCAATCGCAACTCGAACTTGCTGATGGACGGGCTAAAACGTGGATCGTTGGTGACTCCTCGCGTCCACCAAGTTAGCCACAGCAGACCCAGAGAAGAGAACAGAACAAAAGGACCGGAGATCCCAACAGTTGATAACATGATCGGAGTCAGCAGTAGGCCGGCAACGGTGCCAAGATGGAAGCCAGCCATCGACACTCCAACTGCACTTGCTCTTTCGTCAGTCGGAAACCACCTAATCAACAGATACAAGATCAACCCGCTCTGATAGTGATACAACTTGACATGTTCGTCATTTTAGATGCTGTTAGAAAGGGTGAGCATTACCTTGATAAGAGGGTGGTCATGGAAGGCAAAGCTACGCCCTGCGCGAGCCCGAAAAAGGCGCGAACGGCGAGGAGGGCGACGGTGGAGTGGTTGGCGGCCAACGGAGTGAGGAGCGTGGCCAGCGACCAAAAGGCCACACCCCATGCTAACGCCCTCTTCCCGCCGTACTTGTCAACCAGGGCTCCTCCGATCACCGATGCGAAGATGTATCCCCACAGGAACGACGACTTTCCAATGCATCACACACACAAAAGTTTTGAGATTTTATAAGAAATCACTCCTCGGAAATCATAAATCAAATTGTCAAAGAAAATTTATTTTGTCATGTCGCAAGAAATAAAATAGATGATCTCCTGGCCATAATAAAAAAAATGTTTTAGACTGATCATTATTCATTATTAAATAATTGATGGAATCTTGTTAATATTCAAAAATTCTACATTGTATTAATCTGTTATTAGTTTTCTGAATATCTGAAAGTTAAGAACACCTGCTCCCTTTGACAACTAAAACCATATTCTTTTCAGTTTACCAAAAACTAAATGATTCAGTTAATTTAAATTTGATTAAAGGTTGAATAAGAAATGACAACAAAAAATTTTATACTAAACAATGCAACTGCATCATTTTGATATCTTAAACTCAAAAGTTGTTAATAGCCCATAACATTTAATTTCCGTTGTCGAAGCACTAATTTCCAAAAATTCGTCATCTATATTGTTACACTCTAATTAATAATTTTCAAAACTTATTATCTATATTGTTACACTCTAATTAACAATTAAACATAACTTTTGAGTGTTTTTTAGTCTTTTTCGTTAATATCTAGCATCAATTTATCTATGAAGTTTATTTATTTTTCTTGATATCTGAATTTGAAAATTTTAAAAATAAGTTTGAGTCGTTTAATACTAATATGGGTTCGGTAACTCATTATTCTTGCGGATTTTGTTTATGTGGCGGCGGCGACCCTCCGCGTCCTTAAAACTTTGCGAAGCACACGAACCACGCATATCCCATTCTATCTTAATCACAACCCTACGCGTACTTCTTGTCCCTTTGTGCTCTTTCCTCGTCCTTTTTTCCGTATGGAAGATCGTGGAAATCTAACATCTTAACGTTCAGCTCTCTTCTGATCCAAACGTGAAGCAACTTGCAAGAAAACATCAAATTACACACCACAACATACCCGAGGTAGATAACTAATTATTATTTGACCAGTTTGATATTATTTGATATTTAAATCAAATATGATATTTAAAATGTGATATGAAACTCTCCACGAAAATTTAACTTTGCGTCGTTCTCATGGCTCCAAGTGGAGAGATTACGATTATTTATTAGTCCGTTTGTACTTGACCCAATAACACCAAACAAGAAATTAACGAATGCAACACAGGGGCAGGGCCACAAAAGATTAAATGTTTAATAATAACTTAATGACGTTGTTGGTTTAATAATTTAAAATTAAAATTGAGAAACAAGTAATAGGATTAGAAATTAAGGAGTAATTAAATTCGTTACCTGGACGATGCCCAAGAAAGAGCTGGACCAACCATACTTAGCAGCGAGGGGGACGACAGCCACGGACATGACAACACGGTCGGCATTACAAAGGCACATGACGCAAGCAGTCAACGCCACCACCTTGACCCTCTCCGGCACATTTCCAATGACCGTTTTGCCCTCCTCCTGGTGCTGGGCCACGAACATCCCCCTGTCTATCCCCTCCGCCGTACACCTCACCGCCACCCCCGTCCTCCTCCATCCGGCCGCCTTCGTCCCGGGTGGGCCCCTCCTCGGCTCGTATCTGAACTGGGAAGCTCTCCTCGCCTCCCGGAGAGAAGGGGTAGTGGTGGACGAGGGCGAGCAGCGTAAGAGTAAAAATTTAGACGCCATTGACCATATAGTTATAAACAAAACGTATTTATTTGGTAAACTACTTGGTCAACTAATTCAGTCAACCTACAGAAGAGGAAAGGAGCGAAAATGTACGCGTATTTTAAGCGGCTGCAAGTGACTTCTTGGGAAATAACTTATAAGGGAAGAGCCCTAGCAGGAAAATAAATAAATCAATATTCTTTTTAATTAATTTAAATATTTGTTCGTGGATTGTTCCTTATTTTCTTAGAGTGTTTGTGCAATCTTTATAAAAATTAACATCATTTAATTTATCATAATAATTCATACTTATGGGTGGGAATCGATAATAAAATTTTCCCACTCTTACAATCAGATTCCGACGTGGCATCGCGTAGGAGTGCTTTGTAGTATGCACGAACCATCCACCTGGAATTTACCGGTTACCGGAATGTCCAGTTTCTATTTATCCAAGGTGGTGGCAACTGGCTACTGCTCGTCAGTTTGTCACAAATAACCTCATCCGCTCCAAGAAACTATTGGATGGAGAATTATTTTTTTGTATGGTAACTATTTTCATAAATTAATATTTGATGGAATAACAATTTAAAATATAGTATTTCTTTGGCCCCAATCTTCCTAAAATTCACAAATTTATATCGATCAATTTATAAATTTTAAATTGATAAAAATTTCTCCTGAGACTGGTAGAATGTGGTTCGGCACCGGAAATTGATTCAACAACCAAACAAGCGGTATTACCAGAAACCTAAATCCGGCAAGCCCGGGTAAGTTGATGACCCAATCAATTTTCTGGAATTATGGGCCGGACTTCTAAGCCCAAACAACTATAGAGAACAGACGCCCAATATAGCATAGAGGCCCAGTCAAAAGGTCCATTAAACTTGGCTATGCCCAGATTTGTAGAAAAGATAAAGAAGACTCGATGTATGACCTGTCATGTACAATGCCACTTATATGCTGAATTCCAAAATCCAAATTATCTGCATTTTGTGGTAGTGACCGATTCACAAATTGGTGCGAAATGTCTTGTTGAGTACATAACAAAGAACATCAATTTTTTCAGTGATTTATTGTGTCCCATTAAAATTCGAAACCCAATTTATCCATAAATTGTGTTAGAGACGGACTCACAAAATATTGCGATATGTCTCGCCGAGAATATAACGAAATAATATCCACTACTATCCCTGGTGAACTCCATTAGAAACCAATATTTACTGTCTTCAAGCACTGAAATCTCCCTCTTAATAGGGTACTACTAAAAAGGGTTCTGAACATTCACAATCGTGTCTCCAAGGTGGTTGTCGTCCATGTAATTTCTCTTTCATCCATATCAACTTCGTTCATGTACTCAGTTATTTTGGTTGAAGTCCATGCACCCAATTTGATACCTGTACTCACACCCATGTTTTGCTTTATACCTTGGTTTATGTCACTTTTGCTTTATTTTTAAAAAGTTAAATATGTTAAATTCGAATATGATAACGAAATAATTACAAAATTATAATTAATTTAAAGTAAAAAAATAAAATTTGGCAAAATAAAAAAATTATATTTATTAAAAATATATTACATGATAAAATTAAAAAATTATATTAAAAAATTTCGTAACTAAAAAATAAACCATTCATTTTTCGTATAACTTATATTCACTAATTGTCAAAAAAATACAACCACACATTTTTTTTCATGTTAATAGTTCAATGTCATCGTTGTCATACCTAAAACTCTGTATCGTCGAGACGAGTGGCGGAAGGATGTGGTAATAAGTGTAGTTAATTTATCTTATTTTATTTTTTATTTATTTAAGAATATTATTTTTCCATATAAATACAAGAATGATAATCTTCTACATTATAATTATTTTTATTTGGAAGATGACAAGAATATTAAAGAGAAAAAGGAATGCTCGTAGTCACTGCGTAAATCTATCAGTGAGACAAAAACTACTAGCCTGACTACCGAATCTACAGTTCTGTACTAAAGAACAGCAAGCATCTTCAAGGCCAACTATTTCAGTACTTTTGTAATAAAAATTGGGCCTAAGCTCCAAATCCAAAGTGTTATGTGATCGCAATCTACCATTTGCATGCTTTGCATCGTTTCAAAATGGAAACTTTTAATGGGACAAAAGTTGTTAAGTGCTTTGAATTCATTTTAAAACATGTAAGCTCAAAATTTACAAGGGAAGAAGAAACAGTTGAGATAGTCCACTTCATATTATTCAACTATCAACATAAGAGAAAATGATAACTTTCGAGATCTCATATTGATGAGTACAAGAGTGACGAACTTGTTTTTAATTTTGAAAAATTATATACCCGTTATTTTAAGTATTTTTGATTTCTATGAAATATATGTTTGGATAGAAAAAATATAGGCTTCTAATCTGTTATCAAATATTGTATTTATCGTGAGTTCATATGACTACACATGTTAAGTACATTTGAAGTAAATTATTTCTAATTATGAAAATTTATGTAATCATTGTTTTAATATTTTAGAATGAACAAATAAATTTAATCACCTAAAAAATTTATCATAATTTTATGATAAATAATAAATTATACTCTATTACTTAGTCTATAGTGACATTACTTCTAAGATTCTTATCATTTGAATTTTTTTTTAAGTCGTTCATACCTTTTTAAAGAAAATATTACCCTCTAATCATGTGTGTTAATTAAAAAGTTGAAGGAGGTGATTTTTTGAATATTTTGTGTTAGAACATATATATAATTAAACTTCACAAAATATAGAAAAAATAAGTAATGATGTAAGTCAGAAATTCGAGATCAATATTGTTTACAAAATTATAAACAATTAAATAATTTTTTCAAATGGAAAAAACTCTAAAAAAGTTTTATTATAAACTAGGAATACATGATAATCTGACCTACGATAAATTATTTTCCTCGCAGTACCTACTCTATGCACGCCATTACACGCTTACCAAGGCGATGCAACGGGCAAGTAAAGTGCTCGCACAAAGATGAAAAAGGACGATATAAAATGTTTTTTTGTTGCATTGTAATTCTTAATTAACAGTTAAAAATTGCGGAATGTTATTCTGTTATGGGTTGACACCTGAAGTAAAATATATTTATAAGAATACGTGAAATAATTATCGACTGGCTAATTAAATTTTGTATCACGTTTGTATCACATTGCATCATTATATTAAAAGTAGTTACTTCTAAAATAACACTTGATTGTAATCGAGTTCAAGAAGAAAAGCAACTTTATTCTATTTATAATCAAATTGAATGATGGGGAAATAACTGATCAGACTTTACTCAAAACAAAAATTATTTTCAAAGGGTTAGGCACACGTGGGAATAATAAATACAGGTTTCGGGAATCACATGCCTGCTGGGAGATGATAAGCTACATCTGTACCACTCTATTTTAGTAGGCCTGCATCTATTTTACAGTTCGGACACGTGGCACTGCGTACCTAGTGGTCCCTACGCAGCTCCTCATACGCTAATGTGGGGGAATTTACCTCAGAGGGGTTATTTTAAAAACCTTTTGCCAAAATGGGGTCCTCGGGAAATCAATTCTTTGTCTGGGGTCGGTACAAAATCGCATCTGTTAATGCGATTTTGAAACGCACGAAATCGCATATTTTTCTACGATTTCAACCCGAAATCGTAACAAAATACGCGATTTTGGACATGATACCGACTTCGGCTCATCTTGGACTGGGATCGGCTCAAATTCTACCCAAACCCGTTCCCGCAAAAAAAGACGCGATCTTGGAGAGTTCTGCCTGTTTCAACTTTCAAGCGCACAATTATAACACATTGTTTTCGTGTAAGTATAATTTTCTTAAACTGTTAACTAGTATACATCTCCAATTGGTTGTCTTGTGTTATATTAACTTTTTCTATATTATATACTACTATTTCAAATTAGTACTAATAAAAAAATAATGGGTCATTTTCGTTTATAATCAAATATTCCAATACTAATAATTAATGGAATTCTATATAAAAGGGATAGTCTACACTATTATTTCCAAAACATCGATATAAAGAATAAAGTCGACTAAATTTCAAGTCTTGACAAATGTATAAAAAATTAACTATAAAAAAATTCGACCAGCTAGTATGTGGCATATTCTAGCTAAGTATAAGATACGTTCTAGTACTAAAATATTTAGTTAAATTCTACTTAAAAAACAATTTAGTTAACTAAAAGTTGCCGAGTAGTAAACTTAAAGCCTTTCATTGATAGAACAGTTTTAATACAATTTGGAACCAAACGACAACAATTAAAAAGAGCAAAAAGACAATGGTTTTACAAAGACATATACTATGACATAATCCACCATTGCACCAACTAGTTGCACTTTAGAGATATTGTTGGTTCTAAGAGCTTAATTAATCTCTATGTAAGAGGTTGTTCGTGCTTGTCCAAATATCGGCTCCCAAAAGTTGATGCAATTATTTCGTTCATGTTATTTCAGTTACGAACTCTAGACTCTGGGCGGAGCTAGGTGAGAGGTTTATGGGGCAATTGACTCATAATAATTTTTTGTTTGATAATTAGTATTTATTTTATTATATGTTCACATTAAAAATTAACGCTAAAATAAATTAATTTACATACAAATTAAAACTAAATCACAAAATATTTAGAAATTGTCCTTCTCAAAATTTCTAGTTTCGTTCTTGTCTAGATTTCTAATCAAAGTTAAACTAACAATAAGGATTTCATGTAATCATAAATATGATATACTAGCGGTTGCAACAATATGATATAAATTAAAGTTTAACTAATAAAGACAAGAAAATAATGTAGCCCAGTTGGCTACAACAAGCCTGCTCTTTACAGGAGGGCCTGAGATCAAATCCCGGCGAAACCGAGTCCAAGACCGCGTCTTTTTTTGCGGGAACGGGTTTCGGTAGAATTTGAGTCGATCCCAGTCCAAGATGAGCCGAAGCCGGTATCACGCACGAAATCGCATATTTTTCTGCGATTTCGGGTCGGGTTTGGGTAGAATTTGAGCCGATCCCAGTCCAAGATGAGCCGAAGTCGGTATCATGTCCAAAATCGCGTATTTTGTTGCGATTTCGAGTTGAAATCGCAGAAAAATATGCGATTTCGTGCGTTTCAAAATCGCATTAACAGATGCGATTTTGTACCGACCCCAGACATGGAATTGATTTCCCGAGGACCCCATTTTGACAAAAGATTTTTAAAACAACTCCTCTGAGGTAAATTCCCCGCTAATGTGTAATCACTCTTTTATCGTATTAGCCTCCGATGACTAATCATTATTATATGCAAAGTATATATTCGTAACAAAAAAATATGTAAAAATGTTTTAATTATAATATTTTCTAAAACTGTCGGTGAGAATTTTAATCGTATAAATTTTTTTATTTGAAGTATCTTCGATAAAAAAAAGCGTTATACTTAATACTTGCATTAACTTAAGGCATTAGTCGTTTTTTTATTTATATAAAATATATACGGTACTTCATATTAAACTTGGAATAGTCATTTTAAGAAATGAAATGAGTGAAATAATTACGTGCAATATTACTTCCACATTTGCAATTAAAAACTCGATCCTATATTAATAATAATGAAGCGGCGTCTGTAATATTAATATTTAATCTGTACCGCAGGCACGTGAGCACCCTCATTTTGTAATTATTTATCGTACGAAATTCCATGCTGGAATTTGCTGTTACGCACCGCAATAGGTCAAGGCCGTTGCCCGTTGGTCAATCGGGTAAGTATATTTTTTATAGTAATCAAGTTTCTCAACCTCATAACTTCTCACACTATCTTTTCTCTTTGGACCATTAAAATCCATTTTTGACAAATATCAAAATGCACTTTCTACTTGTTTTGGTCTAGATTATTTGTATTTGAATATTAATGAGCAATTAATTATAGACATATAATTTTTAAAAAATGTGATAAAACATTTAATAATATTTTATTTTAAATGGTTCAAACTGAGAACACTATAAATGGTCCATTGTATTTGTTGATGCACTTGAATAGTTCAATTATGTATTTTTAAATTTGTGATATATGGAGTCAAATATTGTTAAATTTTATTTCATATGTAATTTTTTCAGTAACATTTTCTCTATTTATAAAATTTTGAAAATAATAATGTCTTGAATGTATACAAGTCATTTACTTCTTCCACCAGGTTAGTATTATTTAATGCCAAGTAATTATCAAAATGGGATACTTTTCGTATGTGTTAAGTTTTATAACTTATAGTGACATGGTCATGGTTATAATTAACATCAATAGACAAACTTTATTTCAGTATCAGAGTACGAAAAGAAAGAAAAATAACGACATCGGTACTTCCTCTTCTGCTCCAACCAAAACGATAAAAAAAAATTACGAGAAATTGACAAAGCGACATCGTTTACGTCCATGTAAATAATAGGGATCTCAAAGAGAGAGGAAAATGGACAATCCGGTTTTTGTTTTTCTGTGACTGGCGAATGACAACGTTTTTGTCCATGTCGGTTCATGACCAATGATAGGGAGAGTTCACATAGTATCTGCAGCCACTGGCGAGACACCAAAAAGTAAATTCCAAGTGGGAAAAATCCACAAAACACAGATTAAGGATGTTTGGGAGATATATGTAGGAACTAGGAGGGAGCCGGAAATAAACAAAAAGGAGTGGAACAAACTGGAAAAAAAAAAAGAACTAAAAAGAAAAAAGTTGCGACCAAGAGAGAGAGAGAGAGAGAGAGCGCAAAAGGAAAAGGCAGAAAGCGAAAGGTGAGAATAGAGAAAGAGAAGGAGAAGCATACATATAATACTCCTCTTCCAGCGGTGGCGTGATTTGCTTTTTCCTTTTTTCAATTTTCACCGACAGGAATCTTTGGAAATCCAAAGTTCTCCGGGCGGGAAATGATAAATAAATACAACAGGGAATCAGTTAAAATCAAAAGTAAAAATAAATCAGAAGAAACATATGAAAAATATCAATACAGGACGCGTTCTTTCATTTTTTTAAATTTTTTTTAGACCGAATGTTTTTTCTAATTATAGGAGAGAGTACTTTTCACCATTAAGTGGAAGGTAAAATCTTAGATCACTTACTGGGAATCGTGCGATCGTCTCAATGACGTGGCAAGTTTTCATTGAAAGAGAGTTCGCCACGTAAATTTACGTCACCTCGGTGATTTGCTCGCTTGGTATGCCGTGATTAGGCCCGTGATTTTTTTATGAGGTTTTAAAAAAATTATTTGTCGAGATTTTTTTAAATTTTAAAAAATTCTTTGTAACATTTTGCATCTTTATATTCAAATAATTTTTTTTATATTCTCAATAATTATAAAATTATTTGTATCTAATAATCCAACTTATTTGATTAGATTGAGGGAAAAAAATTATTTAATTTGGTAGATGTAATTAATCATGTAATTTTCTGTTATTTATGTATTTCTTTAATTTTTGTAGTTAATATGTAATTTCTAATTTTATGTATATGTAATTCTAATTATTTACAAGTAATTTCGTATTTCAAATTTTTTATTTTGGTTAGTTCTAAATTAACTTTAATGCTTTTAAATGTGTTTAATATCATATCAGAATTTAATATAATAACTGTATTTAAAAAACTAGAACTGACATGGAGGTAGTATGAAATTACTATAACAAAATCTTTATTATAAAAAAAATGAAATAGGAAATAGGAATTACGAACTTACGCGAACGAGATAGTTCAAAATAAATTAATTCACTGCTATATATATTATATAGTTTCAGAATCCTGTTGTGGAAGACACTCTTTAAAATCATCACTTCTTACTTAAAATTCTGGATCAGGAGTCAATCAAAATTGAAATGTAAGAAATGTTATAAAAATAACGTTATTTAAAAAAAAATGAACACTTATAAACTAGATTTTTGGAGATCCCATATGTTAGATTTTTTACCAACGCTTACGATGGAGTTTCCAACATACATAGTTTTAAATTACGTTATAATTATGTGCTAATTGGTCAAATAAAAAGTACTGAAAAAGTATGTAAAAATGCTTACGGTTGAAACTTGAAAAGAGAAATTGAAATCCATTTAGTAACCAAAAACAACATCGCCCTAAATACTTATTCTCCACTCTCTATTGAATTGTGTTTTTTAAAAGTGATTTATCCACAAGCTCCGATCATCAAAAAATTAATTACCTTAACCTTATTGTGAACTACTCTTATTGAAAAAAAAAATACTGTCCGATCCTAATTCTTTCATTAATGACTTTAACTCAAAGTCCTCTTAAAATAATCTAAATTAAAACTTATGAATCGTTGGTAAAATATCTTACCATCATGAATGAACATTGGTCCAAATAGTAAAAAAAAAGACCTAAAATAATGTACAGAAGTGTTACTATATTGATAATAAATTTAAGTTATCTTTAAGTCAATTAATTAAAACAATATTTTCACTCTTAAGTCTTAAGTAAACTACTGTTATTGTCTCTCCGCTTTATTAAAAAAGAGAGAAAAACAACACCGTCGTTGGCCCTTTTCAATTGTCTACTTGGCTCGCCTTTCCCGGTGCACCCCTCCCTTGGCGATCTCTCGCTTGCCCATTTGAGCTTAAACAGTTTCTTCCAACAGAATAAAAGCTAAACCCCTTCCTTCTCCGTTGTCTAAAAAAATTTATATTTCCCGCATTTCCTTTTTTTGGTTCTGGTCTGGTCCTATTACACGGGAAGAAGCGAAGAGACATTATTATGATCGGAGAAGAAACCGCATTTCACCGGAGGCGGTTATGACTACGACCGAGCCACGTCAGCTTTATCCTCCGCCGCCGGCGCAGCCCAATCGTCTGTCCACCTCCTGTGACCGCCACCCCAAAGAGCACTTCACCGGCTTCTGTCCATCATGCCTCTGCGAGCGCCTCGCCGTCATCCACCCCAACTCCTCCACCTCTTCGGCCTCCCGGAAACCGCCGTCGATCACAGCCTCCGCCGCCCTCAAGGCCATCTTCAAACCCTCTTCGTCTTCGTCGGGGTCGTTGTTCCCGGAGCTCCGGCGGACGCAGTCGTTCTCGGCGTCGAAGAACGAGAAGTTATCCGGCGTTTTCGAGCCGCAGAGGAAGTCTTGTGACGTTAGGGGCCGCGGCGGCAACACGCTGTGGTCCCTCTTCTCACAGGAGGACGACCACCACCATGTGGGGCTCACGTCGGGGATAGTGGAGTTCATCGAGCCCCCAAGGGTTTCAAGTTCGAGTCTTCCCAGGGTTTCCACTTCCAGCCTTCCGCCTCCGGTCGTCGAGGAAGAAGAGGAAGAGGAAGAGGAGGAGCCACATTACATAGAGAACGCGGGGTTGGAGCCCGAGGTGGTTCCGAGCTTACTAGCCACCGCGAGGAACTCGAACGCGAGGCCGATCGAGGAAATCGTGGAGGAAGAAGAAGAAGAAGATCATATAGTTATAGAGCCTGAGGAGTTCTTAGGAAAGGAGGAGAAGTTAGAGGAGGAGCTAAAGCCAATGAAGGACCATATCGATCTCGATACACAGGGGAAGAAGAAGGAATTGAAGGAGATCGCAGGGAGCTTCTGGTCCGCAGCTTCGGTGTTCAGCAAGAAGCTGCAGAAGTGGAGGCAGAAGCAAAAGCTGAAGAAGCAGCGGAGGGAGGAGACAGGCTGTGGTGGGGGTAGGAGGTTGCCCGTGGAGAAGCCGATTGGGAGGCAGTTTAGGGAGACACAGTCTGAAGTCGCGGATTATGGTTTCGGGAGGAGGTCTTGCGACACGGATCCAAGGTTCTCGCTTGATGCCAAGAGGATGTCGTTTGATGATCAGCCTAGGTACTCGTTTGATGAACCCCGGGCTTCTTGGGATGGCCATATGATGGCTGGTAGGCTTTCCTCTTCTGCCTTTACAAAATTGCCAACCA
The DNA here is from genome assembly GCA_012979155.1 of Hypericum perforatum. Lineage (NCBI taxonomy): Eukaryota > Viridiplantae > Streptophyta > Magnoliopsida > Malpighiales > Hypericaceae > Hypericum > Hypericum perforatum. The sequence continues at coordinate 106,674 of SOPF01028776.1, read as the reverse complement.
TGGTTGAGGACGATCCGGTTAATGTGATTGCTAGTAACATTAATGGCATTGTCAATAGTGGTAGTAGTCGTAGCAGTAACGTAGTTGTGAGGTCGGATGGCCAGATCCCTGTGGAGGATGATGGTGATAATGATCTGGTGCCTGGCGGGTCGGCTCAGACGAGGGATTATTACTTGGATTCTTCCTCTAGGAGGAGGAGGAGCCTTGACAGGTCTAATTCTATTAGGAAGACTGCAGCCGCGGTGGTGGCAGAGATAGACGCGTTGAAGAGTGTTTCCAACTCTAATGTCTTGCCAGCTGTGGCGGCTACTGATTACTTGCCGGGGGTGAAGTTGACGGTTAGGGAGTTGAAGGATTTGAGGATCTTGCAGGATTCAGCTTCGGTGAGGGATGATTGTTTGGAGAGCTTCGAGATGGGATACAGGGAAAACGGGAGTGTGGTTGGGAACGGAGAGAGGAAAGTTGGGGCTAGGAAGTCATGGAGGTGGGGTAGAGGGTGGAGCATTTGGGGTTTGATCAACCGGCGAAGCATTCACAAGGATGACGATGAGGATAGGTATAGCAGATCCAATGTGGTGGTGGAGAGGTCGTTTTCGGAGACTTGGCCGGAACTGAGAAGTGGGAATAACGGGGAAGTAAGAAGTGGCGCTTTGAATCCAAAGCTTATGAGAAGCAACAGCAGTGTTAGTTGGAGGAATTCAAATGGCTTCAACGGTGTTGGTTCATTTGGCGGAAGTGGAAGGAAGAGCAATGTCGAGACTAATGGGCATAGTAGTAGGAAGAAAAAGGATGAGTTCGTGCTAGCGAGGAACCCGAGTGCTAGGTACTCGCCGAGCAACATCGACAACGGGATGTTGCAGTTGTACTTGACGCCATTGAGAGGCAGCCGGAGAGGCGGGTGGGGGAAGGGTAAGTCCAATCAAGCGCATTCCATTGCGAGGAGCGTGTTAGGATTGTACTGAAGCTGGCTGCAACCAATGTTTCTTTCCCTTGCATCTTCTGTTAAAATTAGAAGCATTTTCTTGTGCCAAGCACACATGAGATGGCCGAATGTATTTCATGATCGAATTGGGTTGGATGGCATAAAATCATTTTTAAATTTGTAGCTCTTTTTGGCCTGCAACATTTACAAAGCATAACTTGTATTAATTCGAAAAATCCGAGAGAAAATTATTACATTAAGTTTCGGGTCACCATACAAGCAGAATAGAGAGATCTTTATTCTTACCAGAAAAATCCAGGACATGGAGACCATCTGTCCTATAATTTCTTGTTCTGGTTGTTGTGTTTGGATTCTATAACGATCCTGAACATGGGAGTTTAACAGGTAGCCAGCACACGAATATTTTGAAAGGCTAATTTATTTCAATTGTCCAGCTCATTCTTTCTTATATATCTTGGCTTATTACATTCTAGGGAGACAAAACTGGAAGAAAAAATTGGTCATGTCCTCCTCCTTACTTTGTCAGTGGCCCCAGGCTTAGCAGTTCATCAGGTATTGGACAGGCCTCCTACAAGAAATTCGGATTTGAACCAAACATCATTACATCAAATGAATTGCACATTAGTAGGGATCAAATCCCATCAGGAAGAGAGGGATCGGAGCTAAGTAATGATTATTTCACATGAAGTAAAAGCAATTTTGTTCATAGATTTTGGATTATCACATGGTATCTTAACCAATCATCCCCTTTCGGGATATAAATGACTTCGAGATCGTGCTTTCAGCTTTTTCTCCATATAAAAGCGCCATTATCAAATTTAAAATTTTACCCCAAAGTCAAAAAAGTGGTTTAGTAATAGCACTTTCACACTAGTCTCTTGTTCAAAAGTATGAATGGGTGTACATTTGCACTAACAACGTTAAATTAAAAAAGTTTAGTTTTTATGCAATGTGTGGATAAGTAATAGGTGACCTACCTAACATCATACAAAATGAACATTTTGTTCATAAATTTTATACAAATTACATATAAATATATTAAACATCGACTTTCAATTTTTTGATATCAAATTTTCTTCGTCTCCCAACTTTTAGAAAGACCAACTTAATATCTTAGTGAGAGGCAATACTATGTTCCTTTCTCTCTCATCCTCTATTCTCTTCAAACTTGTCATTCCCATCTTAAAATATAATTATCATTTTGTGGCTCGACCTTTCGGTGGAAAGCTTTACTTAAGGTAAGCAATAATTGAAAACTATAAAAATATGACATGAATAAACTTGATCTTGTAGCGTTGAGGATGACTGTTGAAGCAAAAGTCATTAATAAAGCAAGTATCACCAGGTTCTAGGAACGTCTTTGTCCAAGACTTCCTGCCTTTTGTAGGCAATTGTTGACTACGTTCGCATATTAGTAGTCAACAAAACGAGCTTTTTCCCTTTGATGTTCATGTTCCCTTGGGCCTGTGCTTATCATGATCAGTAGAATAGATGAGTTGTCGTCCGCGGTCAGTTCTGAAATTTAATTTTTTTATAACATTGTAGTGCTAAATATTTATTGAAAAAAGTTAAAGCAATTTTTTTAAAATCATACCTATCTAGAATCTAGATTAATTAGCTCACTGAGTCAGATAACACGAGTTAGAAAATTGGATAACTAATTGGTATCTAACTAATAGATCGTTATGGGAAAAAATTATGATGCAAATATTGTTTTTCTGTTGGCAATTATTTTTTTGGATAAATAAAATTGTACTAGTTCAAAATTAAAATATTATTTTCCAATTTATTCTCAGTTGATCTGGTTCTATTTGTTTGGGCCACGCTATTATGGGCTAAAATTGCTCAGATCTCATAGGCCTTAAAACTCGAATCGGAAGCTCAAAAAGAACATTCGGAACTATTGGTCTGGAAAGATGCACTATGGACTTCGTCAATTAGGGCAAACGAACAGACAGGCCCACATTGGAGGGAGCCGAAGCCCACCACACTGGTACTCGGAGGTGTATATAAATAGCTGACGGCTAACCGTTGTAACAAGCAGGAACAAGAGATGACCTTAATAAGGGATTGGCCGCATAATTTTAAATGCGCAGGAATTTACGGCGCGTGCCACCGCAATGGCCGAGCTCCGGAGACCCTCTGATGCGTAGCGTTATAGTACGGTGGTCGGTTGGTTGGTTAGAGATGTGGACTTGGAGAATGAAGGGTGGTGCATTGGAGGTGTTCGATGAAATGTCCGTAGTATCATCGGCCGATATTTACAGTTGTGAGGAACCTGTGCTGAGCTTGTACAGCCTCTTTGCCAAAATCCATTCTGCGTGTTTATTTATTTCGCATCATGTTGGTTCGACCGAGGTGAGAATTTTTTACGCAGTCCGAAAGTTTCCAACAGAAAAGCAGTACTGTGATGCAACTAATTCTGCTTGAACTTTTTGACAGATGAATTATGCTTGTGTGTTTTTGCATCTGAACTATGAAGATTTTGAACCTCTGTATCTAACCGTCCGGCGAATCAATCGAGTTTGGCATTCGAGTGGACGTGTTTTATGTCAGTTAAGCATCACTCTTGTTCTTGGTGACTCATAATGTCATCCAAGATGAAGTATATGGTGCGAAAGAAAATAGCCTGATATATCAGATTCAAGCTGCAAATTCAAAGCTTGGGAGTTATTAGTTCATGCTATATTCACTCACAATATACATCACAGACGACCTACTGCACAATTTTCGCTGTAAAATTTAGGAAGAAGCAATTCACTCTTCTTTCTCTATGCTTTCCTTTTCCATCCCTTCTAATTCTGACGCCAATTTCTGCTCGTAGACATACTGAGTGATCAAACCGGCCAAAATGGCCCCAAAGACTGCAACTTTTCGCCAATCGGGGGATGCCAATGAGATGAACGAATTGCCAATCACGACGACCAGCAATCCTATCAGAGCAAGGTAAATGTTCTGCCTAAGTTTGGAGCTAGCCTTTGCGTTGGCCACCTCTTTGACCTTCTGTGCTTCGTCCATGGCTTTGATTTTATCCACGGGCATACTCCCGCCTAAGCTCTTAAAGAACATACCATCATTTCGCTCCGTCGCGATCTGGGCTTCGAAATCCGCCAACTTCTTGTCGTTCTCCTGAATCTCCCTCCTGTACTCTTGGGCTGATTCTTCGTAAGCTTGCATTTTACTTTCCATCTCCTCCATCATCTGCACTTACAAAACCATGAACCACAGGGAAACGCGTAGTGGGTTAAAGGGTGAATCTTGATTTGAAACAGACCTTAGAGCTGGTCTCATTGAGTTCTTTTATTGCAGCTTCCCCGATTTCATTCATCTCGGCGGTCGTTTCCTCGGTGGTTTGGGTCAGATAATCGGCCGTTTCGTCCACATAGTTGGCGACTCGGACTTTCTGGGCTTCGAGCATAGCGATTGCAGCAAGCAGGTCTTGTTTATGGGTATCCCCCTCTCGTTCAGACTCATTCTTGGACTTGCAGAATCGCAAGCTGCAAGTCTTGGGATTGGTAGGCCTTCTCTCATTGAAAATTGGTTGCTTTGTTGAAATGAAAGAAGTATGAATTGCTTTTAAAGATATCATCTTCGCTTCTAACCAAAAGGTATTGTCCGAGAGAGAGAGAGGCAAGGATGTTGGGGGAAGTTCTTCAGAGTTTGATGTTTTCTGAACCTACCGTTGGTGAACGTTATCCGTTAGATGGCTGATATTGTAATATTGGGAACTTTCGGAAAAGAAGAGAACTCGGGGTTGTTCTTTTTTTTTTAGGACGAAGTGATATTCTGATATTATTGTACTGAATAATTCAATTTCGAATTTGATTTAAGTACAATTTTTTTAACAAATATTCAACATTGATTTGTTTCAATATCTAGTGCATTAAACGTCTTAATTAAGTTAGAAGAATTTCTATTTGGTTATCCACTTGGATAGACTCTTTGCATTGTTCTCTCTGAAGTTGGGGCTCCACCGCTTTGTTTTGTACTTGATATCCTGGCGTGTTGGACATCCCTTATTCCTCTATCATGACCATTTGTCCAAGTTTATAGAAGTGAAGCGAGGTGGACTTGCGAATTTTGGAAGCTTTACACGTTAGCTAATTGCTGTTATTTCCTTACAAGGGGTGTGCATTAGGACCACTTATTAGTTATTTTGGTAGTTTGTCATTCTTGTTTAGAATCTTTTTGGGCCAATAAACTTTCGCAGTCCGAATCCCTTGTTAGTGATTGTAAGAGAACAATGATTTTGACATACATGGAAACAGCCGGGCCTTCAGCGTTCGGGCCCGCTGGACTCCCGTATGAATTTGAAGATTTAAATTCGAATTATTCAGATTCAATTTTACCAATGACATAAATTTTATAGAGACATATTATTTGAAAAATATTATGGATTAAGATGGCACTAGGAAGTAGTTACACCAGCAGGGTTCTTGTAGGTGTACCACTTGGCAATCAAGATATAGACAAAGAAGTTGATGAGGCTGAGAATGGCCAACAACCAGTAGAAGTAATCGAGATGGCCCCTGTTCAAGTTATCCGGAATCCAACCTGGCTCCCCTCCTCTGGTCGTTACATGAGTCACTATAGTAACAAGCAGGGTGCTGAGGTAGTTCCCCAATGCGTTCGTCGTTAGGGACAGCGCGGAGCAGAGACTCCTCATCGCGTCAGGGGCTTGGTCGTAGAAGAACTCGAGCTGGCCGATGATCGTGAACACTTCCGCGCATCCAATGAGGAAGTACTGAGGGACTTGCCAGAAGATGGACATTGGGATGGTCTCGCGGTCGTAGTAGTTGTGTGTCTTGACGTAGTCTAGGCGGACGACCTCGAGGATCCCTGCGAATACCATGGCGAGTATCGATATGACGAGGCCGATTCCCATCCGCTGGAGCTGTGTGAAGCCCTGTTCACGGCCCGTCAGGTTCCTTGCCAGGCGGACGATCACGCGGTCGTAGACAGGCGCCCAGAAGATGACGCTGAGGGTGTCAAAGATGGAGAGCGACGCTGCTGGAATCTTGAGATTAGGCCCCATGCTCGGGTCCATCAGATTGCCTTGCAGTACGAACATGGTGGTCACTTGGCTATACACAGTCGAGAAGACAATCCCGCTCGCCCACACCGGGAGCAGCCGGACAACGGACTTGAATTCTTCGACTTGAGTCACCGTGCATAGTCTCCATGGGTCCGGACAGCCCTTGACATCATCTTCCTGTGTCCGAACTGCAGCCTTGTCAAAGAACCTGAAGTGTATCTATCAGTGCATTAACTAGCCAACGACTATGAACTAAAGTGCAGCAACTTACGTGAACTTGTCTGTGTGCTGAAGCTTTCGGCTTCCCTGGATTGAAGATTTGCCTTCCGGAGACTCGTAGAGAAGCGATTTGTCTCCAGGGGCTCGAACACTATGCTTCCTGAAGGATGCAACCAGAACCTGGAGAATCCTCGTGATGGGGCTTCCTCCAGGTTTCTGCAACCGATACAACTTACTCCCCGAGAAGAAGAACGCAATTGCAATCACCATTGCGACTGCAGGGATCCCGAACCCCCAGTCCCAGCCGACGTGCATTTGGATGTAGACCAGAATGGAGGAGGCAATGAGAGCACCGATGTTGATAGACAAATAAAACCAGTTGAAGAAAGAACCCTTCTTCGTTTTCTCAACAGGGTCACTCTCGTCAAACTGATCTGCACCGAAGGATGACACACATGGCTTGATCCCACCTGTCCCCAGCGCGATCATGTACAGAGATACAAAGCACATTGCAGTCTGCACGCTTGTAGGGTGACAAGAGTTCTTGTCGCAGTCGGGCTTTAGTCCCGGAACCGATGCTGAAAGTGTCAGCAGAGTCATTCCCTGCAAGCCCGAAGATCGTTCGTCAGACAAAGAACAATGCATGACCAAGAAATGGATGTGGTCGTGTACTTACAAGGATATAAACCATCACAAAACTTGCGATGGTCCAGTATCTTCCGAGGTACGAATCCGCGACGAAGGCTCCGATCAAAGGCGTGATGTAACAAGTTCCGGACCAGTTAGTGACATTGTTGGCTGCAGAAGCGTTCCCCTGGTTCAATCTTGTCTCCAGGTAGTTCACCAGATTAGTACTCATCCCATAGTAGGCCAACCTCTCACATCCCTCATTTCCTACAAATATCACGTGCAGTACTTAAGACTTGTTCTAACATAACCAATTGAGCCCTGAGAATGTACCGTGTTAAAATTCTATAGGAAGAATACTCGACTCGAATTTGAATTATCCGCGAACCTACCTAGAATATATAGGCAAGCCTTCCAGTTCCCTGTCTTGCGTTTATCAGCAGGCTTCCCGTTTATATCCACCGAGCCATCCTTCGTATAAACGTCGATGTCCCCCATGGATGTTCCTGTGACCCTGAGAATTTAATATACAGAGAACGATATTATTATTATTGAAAATTTATAGTATTCAGAATCAAATATTTATGAGCATTATTTATGTGTAGAAATTTTATCATTGTTTTTTGGTTGGTAAAGTTTGACAGATAATTCTTTAAAGATAAAACTCTTTTAAGTCTTATCAACTGGAGGACCAATTTTCCATGCGAACGATAGTGACATATGTAATTTTTCTCTTTTGTGATGGTAAGCAACTGCTGTAAATAAATGATCGTACTATGATTTGCACATCTCACTTCCCTTACAAGGATATGCTAATTAAAACTCTTTGACCTATATGATATTTTTGGAAGTTAAAAAGACACTTTGTACAATGAGTCTTAAAAATAATAAAATACAATGTACTTGACTTCCGCTGCTTTTTTTGTGAAATAAGTTATAGCCGGATTTGAAATTCTGGAATCGGAGATGAGTAAAATACTAAAATGTAGAAAAGTGGGCAAAAGGCTGACATGGATCATATAGAAAATAGGCCTCCATCAGCCCTATTTAGACTACGTAAGCCCGTCGTGTAAGTCTTTTCTCTCACAGAAGGCCCAATAATCTACGTAACATTCTAAACATGCTATTATATCAATCAAGCTTTAAATTTAATCAGAAATATCGACTTAGACACAATACTCTTACGATTTAGTAGAAAAATTATTGTTAATACTATTAAGTATTAATCATATCAAATATAAATTAATCTATTAAATATCCCAAATGCAAAGATTGTCAAGTGTGGATTTTGGAGAGATAATGATTGGAATTGGAATTTCCAATGGAGAAGAAATTGTTCGCCTGGTAAGAAGAATTGCTAGTTGATCTCATGGAGCTGCTAGCTGCAACTAAGTTGCAACACGATAGATATTAACCTCACTTTTTGGAAATCAACTTATACGAATAAATTTTTTGTCCAAAAACTAGAAAGATTGTACCATGATAATATTATCCAGTCACTTCTATCATCATTGAGCTGAGGAAAATTTAGGAAGGAAAAATTCTGCCAAAGTTTGAGAGTTTTTTTTTATGGTTTGCTACTCAAAGAAAAGTCAGCATGAAAGACATTCTTATCTGATCAGGATGACTTAATGCTTGGGATTTGTTATGTCTGCTTTGCTGGATAAAAGATAAAGCTTGAAATCACCTTTTATTATATTGTAAGTTTTTAGTCCATGTATGGAGCTTCTTTCTTAGATTGATAAGACAACACTATTCAGGATTTTTAAGCATGGATATTGTCCTGTCAATTCGGGAAGCTCTGGATGGTAGTAGTTCGATAAAGAAAATTTGGCGTGTTCTATTTGGTACTATCGTTTAGAAAATTTGGCGTAATAGGAACAAGATTATTTTTTAAGGAGAGAGAGCTGATAAAGAAGAATTGATATATATTTTCTTTTGATGGTGTTAACTAATATATTTTCTTTTGGGCAAATTACTTGAAAGACAAAAACAATCAACATTTTCTTTTGATGGTGTTAACTAATATATTTTTGAATTCTATTAATCATGGTTGAGATTTGAATGCAATGGTTGTTCGGTTTATTGTACTTGTAATTTTCTTTTGTTGTCTTTAACGGAGTTGGGACTCTTTTGTTTTTATTTATAAAAGTATTTACTTACCCAAATAAATAACAATAAAAGAACAAATTCGCAAGCTCTTAAAAAAATAACTCTTTTCCCTATTCGAATAAAGTTTGAAACAAACTGTAAGCGACACCTCACCTTGGCCTTTCTCAATTTTCACTGACTTTAACAAGTTAGTTCGTGATTGTTACAACTGATGATTGAATGACTTTAGAAATAATTTTTTTATGGATTTATGAAAATATATGTTTTTATTTGACCAAATTAATTACTTATTCAAATACAAAAATTAAAAAGGTGACTGTAAAATATCAGTTGTTTTTAAGAGGTAAAGATTTTATTTTCGCATAAGTAAGTAGTCATGAGTTCAGTAACTAACTGATACAAGATGATGCGAATGTCAATTCCCTTGTACTATAGTCGAGTGTCTACTTAAAATGAACCATGTTAAAATTTAGTATAAAAAAATTGGTACTGTGTCATGGTAAAATCTATTGGGAAATACCACTAAAAAAGTTAACGCCGTGAGAGCAACATAGTAAATATTAGTTGCTACTTAACCACCGTAGGTTTAATCTTTGCTTTCAAACAAGCCACGACGCAAATTGCCGGTAGGGTTACCATCTGAAAGGAATTTCCCAACCATTTCCTCACTTGGTATCTAAGCATTCTTCATGTCCTCGTAACTGTCTTCCATTCGTCCATCTGAATTCTCTAGGAATTATCTACTAGAAGAAACCAGAGCGTCGATCGGAATGTCACACCTCACATAATTCACTTTTTTTTAAAACATATACTTGACGGAATAATTATTTTAAAAAAATACCTACTGAGCTATATTTGACGAATTTAACCATTTAATTGTTCCTTAGCCACAATTAAGCTGAAACAACATTACACAGTTTCCGCAATTTATTTGCTCCAGAGCCTATTTCAGGTTCGTGGGTTCTATACATCCATATAAGCCTCTGATTTTTCGTGTAGATATACATTTAATTTTTAAAAAAAACTAATAAAATCATCGATCTTCGACGACGAATAAATAGTAACCAATTGTTCATTTGCCAAAAAAAGTTGACTATTGGCCTCTTCGGCAGTTCAACGACTGAAATTATCCCGATGACTTTGTTTTAAAATTTTATTATCATTCATTAGAAAAATCACCATTTACATTGCAACCTATATTGTTCAACTATGCATACAGAGATTCAAAAAAAAATATTATTATTTTTAACAGTAGCCTCGAACAATAATAAGCCAGAACTAAGACAAGAGCCGTTAATTAGTAGGTACAGTTTATTCCTCTACCGTAGACTAACACCATGTTTCATTTCCAAGTTTGTTATGTTAGTTCATTTATCTAGTACGATATCTCAACAATAACAGAACTAATGGTAGGACAATAAAATTACAAGTTCTCTAGAACCATAATTACAGAAAATTGGGTGCCAAACTGATGAGACATTCCTGGTTTCAAAACACAAATTAAGTTCACCTACCAGAATAACACTTAATAAATTAGATGAAAATGAGATACATCTTGATGAAGGCTTAATCTCTATTTTATTTGTTTAGAGAAATTTGCCAACATTTCAAAAATCATACTAAATTCAATAAATCAGCCTAATGGATATTATAAGTAGATTTTATTCCTACATAAAAGTGTATATATTTACATATTTAAAGTCCCTAGATGTTAAATCTTTTGTACAAAGAATTTGTATTTACATCGTTGTTAAACTTTTACCGAAATAAAATTCGATGGAAAACTCTTGGTTGTACAAGGTTTACAGATGCAGGTACGAAGTTTTAATTTATTTCTGGTTCCACGATTAGTTTAATATGGGAAAACAAAAGGTGATGATGTAATATGTAAGAAATCCAATCAAGATCGGGCTCCGAATTAAATCTTGTTCTCCAAGAATCTACTCAGTCACCTAACGTAGAAAAACGACATGTCAGCAATTTTCTCTCTTATCTGCCCTCTCCTTTATAAGCATAAGGTGGCCGGTCAGCAATTTCACGAAGGCAACAAGCCCTAAAACCTAAGTAATACCTCTAAACAAATAGTGCAGGGGCCGATTTCAAGGTCTTTAACTAAAATTCAACCAATATGGATTCTAGTTTCAGGTTCCTTCTCTTTGTCTTCGTCCTCCTCCTCCCATCTTTGGCCCAATGCAGGATCCGCCACTACAAGTTCAATGTAAGTATATACACAACCAACAACATTAATATTCGTTACTAAATGCTGGAAAATAGTGATCTTATGTTCGTAATAATTGGGCATCATTCAACAGTTCTATTATATTTTGGAAGGTAGCCATCAGGTACAGAAAGTATTTGTGTACATTGTATTGGTCTAATTCCATTTCAGAACTTAGTAGTCAAGATATATTTTTGTTTTCAAAATCGAGAATGTATTTTTATTCTTTGTTAATAAACATTGTATAACCTATAGGGAAACTTTATTGTATTCTTTCTGGGTAATCTTTATGTGGAATGATGTACTTATTTATATGAATAATTACGCAATTGTGTAATCGAATGTCTTGTGAGATAACTTTAATTAAAGAATACATATTTTCTCCTCATACCATGCATAGTTTCAAATGACTTGTCTATGTTATGTCATAATGAAGAAACAAGTTTTTTATTTGGTTATTAAGGGGAAAAAATGTCTATAAACAACACAAGGATGAAACTATACATGAAAGTTAAATGGAAGTATCATACATTTATTAACTATAATTTAAAAGACATTGAACCCGAAGAATCTGGCAACATATAATATAATTAGAAATTAAATTTTAAGATCCAATCATAAAACCAGCGGTTTGTTATAACATGACAGGGACACCCAAATTAGGTGGTTGAAACTTGAAACAACCCAAACGATGTGTTGTACATTTTTCATCTTTTGATATTGACTTCTGATCGACCATTTTGGGTAATTTTTTTTCTTCAAAAATTTGAAATTTGGTTGTGTCTAATTAATGATTTCGACGGGTAAATTGCTTAGGTGGTGATGAAGAACACGACCAGACTATGTTCGAGCAAACCGATTGTGACCGTCAATGGCCAGTTCCCTGGGCCCACTCTCTACGCTAGAGAAGGCGATAACGTCATCGTAAAAGTCGTTAACCACGTCAAATACAACGTATCCATCCACTGGTAAGCAATATTCAATTTCTAAAATTTGATCCAACTTAAATTTCCATTAGTGACTCTACGTCTTATTCTTGATTGAGGCAGGCACGGAATAAGACAGCTAAGAACGGGTTGGGCCGATGGACCGGCGTACATTACACAATGTCCGATCCAGCCTGGACAAAATTATTTCTACAATTTCACAATTACGGGTCAGAGAGGTACACTCCTTTGGCACGCACACATCCTCTGGCTTAGGGCCACCGTCCACGGAGCCATTGTGGTCTTACCCAAGCTTGGAGTTCCCTACCCATTCCCAACTCCTCACAAGGAAGTCGTCGTCGTTTTAGGTAAGCGAGCTCATGATAATTCATAAATGTTTAAGTACCAATAATTTGAATTAATTAAAGTAACTAATGTTGCTTATCTTAATTAATCACTCAAATTGCGCAGCTGAATGGTGGAAATCGGACACCGAGGCCGTGATTAACGAAGCTCTAAAATCCGGAACAGCACCAAATGTTTCCGATGCTCACACTATTAACGGACATCCAGGGACCGTCGCAAATTGTCCTACTCAAGGTAATTCGAAATGTTTTCAACATTGTATCAGAACGAGTTGATACCGTCATCTATTGTATTTTCGAGTGACTTTAATTTGTATCCTTGCATGGACAGGAGGGTTCACATTGCCGGTCCGAAGCGGGAAAACGTACATGCTACGGCTGATCAACGCTGCACTCAACGAAGAGCTCTTCTTCAAAATAGCGAACCACAACCTAACCGTGGTTGAAGTGGACGCCACCTACGTGAAGCCCTTCTCAACCCACACGGTCCTGGTCGCCCCGGGACAGACCACCAATGTCCTGGTCACGACCAACAGGAACACCGGCAAATACCTCATCACCGCCTCCCCGTTCATGGACTCCCCGATCGCCGTCGACAACCTCACCGCCACCGCCACTGTGCACTATTCCGGTACCTTGTCCAGCACGCCTACCACCCTCACTGTCCCGCCTCCACAGAACGCCACCTCCGTGGCCAACAACTTCACGGACTCTCTACGTAGTCTGAACTCCAAAAGATTCCCCGCCAAGGTATGGACTATTGGCTCTGCATATTTTATTAGAGGAACTTAGAAATTGGCACAAACAAGTTGGTGAATTTTCTGCACCAATCTCAATAAACCCACAATTCATATTCTATTTAATAATTTATTTTTTATAGTGTAACTCTCCATACCATCCTTCTCTTGTATCATATTATTAGAACTAATTGAAATTCGTGTTTTAATGAGTTGGTAGAATTCTTGCAGGAATTTCAACAACCCCACCATCCATATTTTTTATGATAAAGTAATAATTAGATTGACCCACTAATTGAAATTTCTGTCTCAACCAGGTACCTCTAAAGATTGACCATAGCTTGTACTTCACGGTAGGGCTGGGTGTGAACCCTTGCCCTAGTTGCAACAAATTCGGAAACGGAAGTAGGGTTGTGGCAAGTATCAACAACGTGACCTTCGTAATGCCGACCATTTCGCTGCTCAATGCGCATTTCTTTAACATCGGCGGCGTGTTCACCACCGATTTCCCCAGCAACCCTCCTAATGCTTTCAACTATACCGGGCCGGGTCCGGCGAATTTGGCGACGACGACGGCGACCAAGGTTTACAAGTTGAAGTACAACGACACGGTTCAACTTGTGTTGCAGGATACCGGGATTATATCGCCGGAGAACCATCCGGTTCACTTGCACGGGTTCAACTTCTTCGCGGTGGGAAGAGGGCTCGGAAATTATAACTCCACGACGGATTCGAAGAAGTTCAATCTTGTTGACCCGGTGGAGAGGAACACCATCGGAGTTCCCTCCGGTGGGTGGGTCGCCATCAGGTTTCGCGCCGACAATCCGGGTATAGCTCTAATTTCACATTCCATCACTTATATATCAACTTTTTAATGGATGGTTAATAGTCTAGAATTTGCATATTCAATTTCAAATGAAAAGTAATAAATATGTTTTAACAAATTTCATTTGAACTATTTGGCTCAAATATACACGGTTTACTATCATACAATATTATAATCTTCGTATTCAATTCAAAATTTTAAGTTGATATATAGATAACATTCTGAGACTTATAATAAATATTTCAAATTATTTCAACTAATAATGTAATAATATTCGTATTTCATCTCTGATAATTTGTTGGATGAGTGCAGGAGTTTGGTTCATGCATTGTCATCTCGAGGTGCACACGACTTGGGGTCTGAAGATGGCGTTCTTGGTAGAAAATGGAAAAGGCCCTAAACAGTCACTTCTACCACCTCCCAAGGATCTTCCTAAGTGCTGATTACTTCTGTCGAGGGAGAAGAAGAAGAAGACGACAAAGCGAGGACTAGAAGAACAACATGGTGAACGCCCCACTTCGCGAACGAGGCTTATAGATCTATGGAGTGAGATGCTTATTATTCTATTGCCACGATATCGTAAGAACTTCAATAAGTGAGAGAAAAAAAAAATCACGTGCGAGAGAGTTGATAGAATTTCCTAGTCGTTGTTGATTAAGTTAAGATTGTGCTCAAGATAGTTTTAATAAGGTTGTGTTAGTATTCGTATTGTGTGTTTTGGAAATGCAAGTGAAAATATTTTGTCACACTCTTGATTTGTTCTTTTCGTTTAATATATTACATATTTAAAATGTTCGAATTCCAATTTTTTAATAAAAAATCTATTTTCTATAGTGCATCGAGAAGCTTGATGACATTACCCTTGAAAAAAAAAAACTTGATTACATTTCTTTTTGTATTTTACTATTTTTACGCCTAATAGTAATTGGGATATGGGCCATATACATATGGACTGGGCTTTGATGAACCGATAAATTTCAGCCCGGATAGCAGCCTGGTACCGCAATTGAAATTTGGCCAGTCAAACCAAAATGATCAAATCCTTCTTCGGACCAGAATTAAAAATGGAAAACGGTTAACTCAACCAATATTTTTTTCTGGGTTTCAATTTCTTAATCCACAATTTTGACAAAATTAGAGAAACTCGCACAAGGCGTGAGGCGAATAGGTCGTCCTGACGTGCAATTGGGTGTTTTATTCTCGCTTTTTGATTGCTTTCATAATACTAAATGAATGTCAAAAACCAAGCTGTGTTAGGCGATGGACAAGTGTCCGGGAACAAACCCCCTAATTAAAATAAATATTTCTATAGAGTAGTTTAACATAATTTGTATTATTTAACTAAAAAAATAAATTAGTCGGGTATAAAAAATTGGAAACCATTAATAATCCATCACGTTGGATAAAAGGGACCAGATGAGCCTACTGACGCTGACCTCTCATCCACCGTTTGATGGAGATCGAAAGGTCAAAGCAAATGCTGATGTTAATCACTGAGTCGTCACAAAAGCTGGTCAATTACAAAAAATTTCCTCTCTTCCTCTCTAGAAAAAAAGCCAGACAGAGCAAAAGATAGACTCGGAAGACTAAGGGTGTGAATTATCTAATTGTGTTGTACAAATTTAGCTTGAGTTTAATTCAAAATTCGGTGTGTCTGACTTTACGAATACCCCTATGTTTTTTTTGGTTTGGATATGGATAATTAAAATATGGAAGACGGTGCTAGATCGATAAAAATTTTGCTATTGGGATACATTTGAGTTTTCTAATAAAATTAAATCATGGATTGTCTAATTTTAATAGATTATTTCGTGTGTGGATATTTACATATAATATATAATTTAATTATTTTAAAAATCCTAATTATTGTTATTCTCTTTCCGTCGTGAAGTATGACAGGGTGGTAGATGCTAAACTTGTTAATTTAATTACTAGATATTAGACACATACATGAATGTTGATTAGAAAATAATAGGAGCGTGCGAGCCTCGTCGAAGTGGCCGACCTGTATTTTGTAGGGACCAGCCTAGTCCGGGGACCAAGCTCTATTTGTCGTTAATCTAAGAGCACCCACATCAAGGAGAGCGCGCGAACTGATCTTCGGCACGTGCATAGCACGCACTAATCAGAGAGCAACAATGTTAGTGTCACACTAACACGAACTACACCAATGCGTGTCATTATTGGATCTCGCACCACCAAGCCATGGTGGCGTTTCTGCTTGCGTGGTACGGTCCCTTGAAACCAAAATATTCGAGACGAATTTATCGATTTTACAATCTTTGATTGCTCGACATAAAAACTCACTCACCGTGTGAAGATGAAAAAATTAAATGCAAGTTATTGTTGCAACTATAAAGATAATTTAGTAAGTTATTTTTTAGTTTATGTATTTTTTTATTATAATATAATATTTTTATTTATCATATAATATAATTGTTCTCAGAAATGACCCGGAGGTTGACCCAGAATTGGGTCCGACCTTTGAGTCAGGCAGTCCAACCAGCCCAACCACTAGTCAGACCAGATTTTTTTTCTCTATTTTTTTGTAATTTTTTGAAATATATATAGGTATATAGGTAAATAATTCATGTAATAAACTAATATAACATATAAACACACCAATTTTTATAAAATATACCATATAAAGTATCCATACAAACGGATAATCTTGAATCGAAGATAACAAAATAAATTAGTGAAAAATTTTTGGGTGGACCATCCGGTCTGGCCTAATTTTATGGGCGAACCATCTAGTCTGACCAGAATTAAGGCAATTCGCCCGGATATCATTTTTTAACCAAAACCGGAATGCTCTTCAGAGCGATTGACAGTCCGATTGATCGGACCGCCAGTCGAACTGCATTTTTTAAAACAATGTATAATATGTTATTAAATTAATATAAATTTTGTTTTCACAAAATTACTAATTTTATTTGTCTTTCGGGCATGGGCCATTGATTTGAGTGGCATTCTATTCTCTTTGTAAAGTCAGGTAAGGAAGGAAAGAATCATATTCAAATTTAAGATAATTAACTGTATTAAAAAAAAGTTGGCATAGAACCAAGTACGATAATGTAGCAGTAGCATAATTATATGTGAAAACTAAGTTAAAAAACAAGATTAATGTGGAAGAGATAAACTGTAATGAGATAATGTGCTAGTAACAAGAATGTGGGTTGTCTAGCGGAAAAGAAAAACGAATTTAACTTGATTTATTTCATTTATATATTATTAGTTCAACTAATTAAATTTTTAGTCTAGTCAAGTTTTCAAAGGTGGCATAATATTTTCAACAAATATTTTATAATAATTTAAACTCAAAATTTTTAATTAATTTTTTTATATTTTTTAAATTACATTAAACAACACCATCACCAATTAATTTAAATATAGTTGATATTAAACTATTATGACTTATGAAACACGCCTGAATGTTGAATCCAAACTTATATTAGTATAGTACGATAATATCATGGAACGTGAATTATGTAATTACTATACATTTTTATCCAAATGGATGGCAAGAAAAAATATGATTATATTATTAAATAGATATTGTAAATAAAATGTATCGCTACATTAAAATACGAGTGTGCTATACAATGAGACAATTAGAAATACAAAAAGTATAAATAATATCAGTGTGTTCATTAAAATAAAAAAAAGATCATTTAATCAATATTAAAATAGTTTATTTCTTTACTGTTAATATGAATTATACGTATGATACATGTGTTTTAAACTTTCTATGCATTTAAAACGTTTAATCTGATTTTTTCGAATGGCTTTTTCAGTGTTACAATGTTTGATTAAATACTATATTTGTCAAACTATTTTATAAATATAATTATTTTCTTCAAAACAATATGGAGCTACTTAAATAATAATTTTTTTTATAAAGTACCTCTCCGTATTAAATATACGCTAGACATTAACTTTATATCTATGACACCCCTGCAGCTACTTACCTTCATTATTATTTTTCGCACCCATATGCAAACTTAAAATACTTGAAACGAATGCATTTAAATTTAATGAATTGTTTAGTTTTAATCAACTGATTTGAAGTATAACTTTTAAAATATAAATTGTCAAAGATTTGTCAAAATAATTTTGTTATTTTCCAAATGTTAAATAACCACTTTCAATTTAAGTTAGTACTACTAAGTACTAAGTAGAAAAAGAATTTATAATACACAAATCGAGAGAGCAATAATGAGAGAAAACCAGCCAATGAATCCATTTCACATGCTTAGGCCATAATGTTACTCCTTACGGAAGGTAGGGAAAAGAGAGCCTTTCCGTTTTAAGAAACTTCCAATTTGAATAGGCAGTCTTTGTCCGCCTAATTAACATGAATCAAAGTGATTAGCGGTAGACAGAAGCTTGGGACGAATACAATTAATGTTGCCATCACGTTACCAATGGGCTGTCTTGTAATATAATAACCTTAATTTTATATGCAAAAGTAGATACTGTCTGAAATAAAGACACGCGTCCTTCAAAGTACAATTGAGATGAGTTTTGACCTTGATTAGACGCGTCCACGTAGTACCAACCCTAACAACGAAAAATAAAAGAGTATCGAGTTTGAATTTTAATTATTAAAAACAGATTGATTAATGTTCTATATTCGTTGGAACGGTTTAGAAATTATACATGAACCATAATTATATCGATGAACCTAATTATTGTCTGATTATCAGTTATTACCAACAAAACCGTCACAACAACCCAGAAATTTTAATTTTTGTTCCGGAGGACACAATAGAGAACAATATATCATCTAAAAATAATGTTTGTTGGAAAATCCATATCTTAAAAATAATTCAAGGAAATATATTTTGTCTGTTGATTGTATCACATCGACCTATATGCTTAAAACATGTTATCTTGCATTTCATGAAATAGATAGTCAAAAAAATGTTGACCGTTGTTTGAAAAATTTAATCGTTTTAACATTTTGTTTCAATTCATGTATCTAATCAGAAAATTATAATAATTTGTAGTTAAAGTAACACTGCATATTCCAAGAGCAATGTGGTCAAAATGTTGACATTGCGTATAAAATACCGAAATAAATACATAATAATGAGGTTTTCTATGGATTAGAATCTTTGTATCAACCAAAAAATTTAAGATTATTGATTAATTAAATTTGAATACTACAATTTTTTTATCACACATTGTTTTAATCTCAATACTCTGACAATTTATATTCCCCAAAAAAAAAAAGGTGAAGCATTTTATGCACTTTATGTGTGCGGCACATATGCCGCATCGTGTAATGGTATCGTGAACCTAATCCTTGTCTCAGTATACTGACTTTGGTTTAGGATTGATGGCAATGTCGTTATTCCTTAAACCCGTTATCACAGTCGATGCATATATTCATTGATACTCAAGCTCGAATCTTTTAATTGTGATTATTATTAAATTCTTAAATCTGCTGTCCCCTAAAACTCATATATTTTTAGATGAATAAAAACTTCCTAACAATTTGGAATTTTTTATTATCACATGCCGTATGACCTTCCAGCATTCCTAATTTGAAATAATACATCTGAGTTTACTAAGTACACGAGGTTCTCTAATTTTCAAAATTGAACCTAAAAGATCCATTCTTTGGCATAGTTACCGCCTAAAATTTATGTTAGCTGGTTGTTAAAAATATTCCAAATATCCTGATTCCTAACTATAAGTTTTAACTGGTATGTTCTTCAAGTAGTTTGATATGATCTACTTAAAATCTTATTAAATAAATATGTGATTAGTATTTGCTACAGTTTTGAATGAAAGATTAAATTTAAAGTAAATTCAAACAGATATTTGAATTTTGAGAACTAGATTTTTCATTGGTGTTTAGTAGGTGTTATGTGTTGTGTTGGTCTTTTTTGGAATTAAAATCCCCCTCGAGATTCGATGCTTTCTTTGGTTAGCACTCCATGATGAGCAGCTTCAACTTGAGACAATCTCATTTGGAGCAGAGGGACTTGACGCGTGGGACTGACTGTCTATGTCCATTGTGCGGAGATGAAGATGAATCGGTCCACCACCTTCTTCTTCACTTCAGGTTTGCAAAGAAAATCTTGAATTACATCACGAGTTTTATCCGAACCAGTTGTTCTATGCCTGTTTCATTGGCTCAAGTTTTATAAAGCTGGTGTGGTCTTGATGAAGGAAATTAGGAAGGCTTCCACGGGAACAATCACCTGGGGATTTGACATTTTAGAAATCAAACAAACCGAACTAATTATTTTTAGTAAATCGAACAATCAATGAAATATTTTTTCATGCACGGAATATTTGGTCAGACTTTTGATCTTATTTTTCAGTCAGGAAGACTAAATTAGCTCTTATTATGTTTTTGCAATTATTCTAGCTAATTTCTTGAGTGACAAAGTAAATATTTATCTGTCTTGGCTTTTAATAAAAAGTTTATTGATAAAAAAAAGTAGGAATATGTTTGTCTGAAAAATTAAGTCATAACAATATAGTAACAAAACTTTCCTTTAACATTTTATCATACGTTACAAAATACAATATTGGAACTCCATTGATCTACAGGCTCAATGATGATAGTCTTTCTTAACCACTAATCATCAACACAGCTGACTTAATAAAATACCTTTTGGCAAAAAAGTGGAGCCAAGTCTTCGTGTAGGTTTTCTCGAGACAATTACCAGAACGCCCTTGAGCACTATCTGCCACCACCACCCAACTCAGCCAATAGGAGATAGTCCTTTTCAATTCTACCTTTTTGATTGGGTCCACCCTTCTCTTCCTACCCATTAATAATTAACCTCTTTACAAAAACAAACTGAATTCTAGCAAAAATAAAAATGGAAATAATAAACAAACACTTGGATAAATTGAGACAATATTATTCTAATTTGTTTAGATTATAAATTTGAGAGTGTTAATACTTTTTAATTTTTTATGTCTTTTTCAAAATACTATACAGCTTGAAATAAGTTAAATCTAATAAATTATAACACTAAGGAGCTTTTGATTCAGCTGCCAACGCCAACAAAAACAACCAAACCAACCAATCACAACTCAGCACTGTTGACCTCTCCCTCTCCTTTATTTCTCTCCTCTCATTAGATCTTCTTTCCCCTCGATCTTACAATTTTACCAACGACTACATGTATAAATATTTTCAGTTCTAAGTTAAAATTAAGAGATACTAATTTAAATTCTTGCCAATTTAGTATTTTTTATCTTTTTTAAAAAATATTTATTTTCTCAAATTATCCGAATCAAAACTAAATTAGTTGATCGAGTAAACACTCATAAGTATTATCAACTTAAAATAATGAGATACTCCTCTCCTAACTCAACAACGCATCATAGGCACACTCTTCACTTTGTTCCCCTAGTAAAATATCAAAACAAAGCAAAGCAAAACAAAATAGAGCTGGGAAGTTTGTTTCTAATTAATATATATTCCCTCTCACTCCCATTAGCTTTTTAGCCCCCAAACAATTCCCACCCACTTGGATTTCTGACCAAACCTTTCTAGTTTCTGCTCCCTCTCTTCTTAACCCAAATCTCTTTAACTGGGCAAGCAATTAGTGGCTCAAACATCTCTCTGCTCATTCCTGCTTTTGAAATTCTTCCCCCTTGTGTATTG
Source organism: Hypericum perforatum (assembly GCA_012979155.1). NCBI lineage: Eukaryota > Viridiplantae > Streptophyta > Magnoliopsida > Malpighiales > Hypericaceae > Hypericum > Hypericum perforatum. The sequence continues at coordinate 85,027 of SOPF01028776.1, read as the reverse complement.
GAAAAGGAAAAAAAAAATAAAAAATAAAAAAAAAGCTACTTACACCTTTTTCCTTTGATTCTATTCAAAGTTGGTCCATAAGAATTCCCCATTTTCCTCCTCCATTGAATTCCAATTCCCAGGAAACCAAAGTTGGGTTCCATTTCTTTAGCTATGAACAGGGGCATGAAAGTGCTCTCTCCGTCTTCCTACCTCCACAACTCCAACTGGCTGTTCCAGGACAGCGGGGGAGGCGCCACGTGGACCCCGGAGGAGAACAAGCGGTTCGAGAACGCGCTGGCCTTCTACGACAAGGACACGCCGGATCGGTGGGCCCGGGTTGCAGCCATGATTCCAGGGAAGACGGTCGGCGACGTGATCAAGCAGTACAAGGAGCTGCTCGAGGACGTGAGCGACATAGAGGCCGGTCTGATCCCTATTCCTGGCTACGGGACCGAGAGCTTCACTCTCGAGTACGATGCCGGATTCGGACAGCAGCTTTACGGAGCTGGTTTCAAGAGGGGGTCAGGTTCGAGGCCGTCCGAGATGGAGAGGAAGAAGGGTGTTCCTTGGACCGAGGAGGAGCACAGGTTTGTGTTTAGTTTCCAATTGTCAAGAGGTTTGGTTTTTCTAAGTGTTGGATTCAATTAGTCGTTGTCCTTAGATTTGACCGAACATAGCAATGGAATGAAGTTAAATAGGATGTAAATATTGAGGTTTGAACTGTTAAAAGGGGTTTGGATTGTTCAAGTGTGTTGGTTAAGTCTAGCGAATAGAGCAAAGCTCACCGACATTCTTCATTTATATGATTAACTGCACTCGATTCTGGATTAGTTATTACATACTTTGGTCCGGATTTGGATTAGTCGAAACTTGTAGATAGATGGATCAGACCTCCGCTCTGCTCAAGTGTGGATTGGTGCCTATAGATTAGTTATTAAGTTGTCTGCGTGGATGATGTACGTTCTGCTTTGATTATTGAGCTAGGGTTGTAGATTAGGTTTAGTATTTAAGGATTTTTAAAGATGATGACTGGACTAAGTATGTTATTATAGTGGAGTTTCTGCTGATTAATCCACGATTCCGAGGTCTCTAATATTATCAAATTGTCAAGTTGTAGTTATGCATTGCTATAATAATATGTGCTTTGGGATGATGCCCTTTTCCTTTTCCTCCATATTTACAGTGCTGCTTTGATTGGCATGTGTTTTGCAGGCAGTTTCTCTTGGGGCTTCAAAAGTATGGAAAAGGTGATTGGAGGAACATCTCTCGCAACTTTGTGACCACCCGGACGCCGACCCAGGTAGCTAGCCATGCTCAAAAGTATTTCATCAGGCAAACTACCGGTGGCAAAGATAAGAGGAGGTCTAGCATCCATGACATAACCACTGTTAGTCTCCCGGAATCGCCTTCGCCAGATCAGAATGGTATCAAGCAGTTGTCTCCGGAGCATCCGACTGTGACTGCAACAACAACAACAACAACGATGCAACAGAAAATGGTGGGTTTTGGGAAGAGTCTTTTTGATTGGAAACCGCAGAATGATGGTGTTGGACCAGCTCTCAATGTCGGGGCTAACAGTTTCTTAAGTAAGGCTCCGTACTGTGGGGTATCGTTCTCGCCAGGACACAAGCTGCAGGAGCAGAATCTGCTTGGAGGAAGTCTTCCAGGATACCAGTTTGGATCTCATCACAACATGTTCTTCCCGATGCAGTCGATGCAACAACCACAGTGAGAGACGAAGCTGTATTTCAATGGAAAGCCTCTTCTGGATCTCATGTGAATACTCTCGATCACTGACTAAACCAGTGCGACTCCATAGCTATCAGAACTTCTGCAAGAGCATCGACCGTCACCGCAATGCTGTCGTTGTTCCATGTCCAGACCCCAGTTGTCCAGGCCAAAGCAAAGAAAGGGGACATGTTATATGAATGGATCTCTTGAGTTAGTTGTATTTTCCAATTGATTGTAGTTCAAGGCATTTCCCGATCTGGGACTTTGAGTGTGATATACCAACATTGCCATTTAAGAAAAGGGCTGTTCGAGATTGTTCTTCTGGTAGCAAGAACATTAATGTTTCATAGTAGATTGTAGTGACTCTGTCCAATTATTGCAGCAATCTTGGATTTTTGTTGAATTAGTTCTTCTGTTTTGGTAAAGATTCCGAATGCGACCAGTGTGACTCCTTTTGCACCCTGGCATATATTCTTCAGACCGAAGTGGAAGCAGTTAATTTTGGAATTTGGACAACGCAATCACGTAATTAAGCATCTCGTTAAAAAAAATTTAGAAAGTTTTATCATTATTAAAGGATTTTACATTACTCTAACTAATATTGGTCGAGTTAGTGATTATCCAATATATAAAAAATCAATGAAAAGTAATCAGCCAAAATGCTTTTCCCCTTTCCAAAGATGTTTAGTCACTTCTCCTTTTCCTCAATTGTATTATAAAGCTTCCAATTTCATTCCACTGAAAACCTATCATCGGACTAATCATATTTCACATATAATAATATTTTAGTTAAATTAGAAAAACTCATCCTCATGTTAATATTGATGCAAATGAAGTCGACCATATTGGAAATCGAATCTTGACGGGAGCTCTAGACCAATGGCCACTAATTCAGGCATCTTATACTTTGCCCATCTTTTTATTTTTTTTCTTACTTTTTGTTTTTGTTCATGAGAGTGACATTGTTATTTTTTTCTTCTGTTTGTTCTCTTGCTCTAGATTTGCTGTAGGAGGTGGACGAAGATCCTATAAGATTTTGTTAGCCACTAAACAACGAATAACTTCCATTACTTGTAATCACTTTTGTTTCTTCATGTAAACCTGTCAAAGAATTTGGCTTCTTTCTTGGTACTTTTTATTAGGTATTTCTTAACCAACTACCATAATTTTGTTTTATGCATGTTATTTTTGCCATACTAATATTTTATGAATCATTTGAATTTTATCAGTAATTTTAGAAAATACAAACTAATTATCATAATTAGATAATGTTTTGATGCAATATTGGAATATCCTTTTAGTAAGTTTTTATATATAAATAAAGGTGTATTAAAACAGCGAAAGTTAACTACATATGTAATTACATCAACCGTGCCTAAATACTTGAGGCACTTGTTAAATGCTATATGTATGAACTGTACATATGTATACAACTCTCCTTCGGAAAAGTAGTTTTCATATGAGATTTGTAATTTACAAGATGGGATTTGTGTTAAAATTACCACATTTTCAATTGATTGAGCGCGCTTGTTAATGAGTTAAGGAAATTTACTAAAAGATTGTATTAAATTTTAGATTAAATATGAAAATTCTAACATGATATTAGAATTAATTTTGTATTTATTTTTCTCTTCTAGTTACACATTGTGATTATGCTACCAATTATATATCCATTTGGATTTCCACCATCTAATTCATTGATTAGACGCATGCTGTGTATAAACAACCGACATAAAATAAAGTAGTTTTATTTTAGTTGTGTGCCTAAGCTTTTCCTATAATATGTGTCCCCATTCCTTGTTGCTGTTCCTGTTCATAATATCTAGCACTATCATTGTTGTGGTCCATAAAAAAAAGCTCACGCTTTCTTATACTTAATTTTAGTACAACTATATTATTAGAGTTTAAATTAAAACAATTGATTTATAGTTGATATAACAGTGGACAAAAGAAAAAGCCTAGTTGGCCTTCAACTTTGCAAGCATTGCATTCATGAATCCTCTCTACCCAAACAACTCAAACACCGTGAAAACCTACGGTATATGGATATTTTTAACTTAACTAAAAATATAATTAATTATTATTAAATTATTATTGAATTGTTTTTATAATAATTCAAATGATTTATTTGATCATTCGTGTTACTAAGCACCCGCCGTATAAAAAATATTATTCATACATAAATCGTTTTCCACTTTTCTCGAATATTAAATTATATTGCACTCGGTAATGACAAAAACTACCAAACTTTTTATTTTTTCTGAAAAGAAGCCACTTTGCAAGTTGCTTTGTGGAGCACTTTGGAGACATTATATTTCGGGACAATTGTTTAAACTTTTAAGAGGTTTCGCTCGGACCCACGTGTAATTTCTCCAAACGTTTTGGCCTTACTTCTATTTTTTTTTATGTGTGAAAAAGAGTTTTTATCAATGTTCCATATGGATATTAAAATTTCGCTCCGTAATCCCCAATTTTTGTTATTTAAAGTTGTTTACTATTAAATTTTATTTAGATAATAAATTCCTTTGATAACATTTTTATACTCGTAAGTCAGTTACAATTTGTATACTTGTAATTCACTTGCCATGATCACGTTGCCTCTCTAACGAAACCATACTATTGAACTTAAGACATTTAACCTAAAAAATAAAACTTAAAGACATTTTAAAATGATTTTCAATCTCTTATCACTCGATAATCATATATTCAAATTGGTTTTATATCCAACTTTTAAAATAAATCACATTTTAACATGTAAATCAAATCCAAAATTTTAATAAAAGAGATAAATAGAGTTTCGTTTCACCTATAAATTAAATTGGACCCAGGCTCTTCAGTCTTCACTGTGAGATTTGTATTTTTTTAATCTTGAAATATGTCGTCGGGCTGACGTAGGGAAGGACACTAAAGCCTGTTCCGTTAGCCCATTAACCATAGGCCCATTTTGTGTTATACTGGGCCCCTTTATATCAGAAGAAGAACATGGGCCAATTGACTTATCTTTACATTTTTAGGGGTATTTTTATATCTTATTTTATGAGAGAGAAATTAAGGGCATATGCCATGTAAATCAAATTTTTTGAAAGATAATGAATTAGTTACATCAGAGTTACACTTGATCAAAACAAAAGTGACGGAAAAATAAAATTTTCAAACAATACTGAACCTACGTATTTCTTTAGAGGAATAATAATGAATCAACATGTGATATTCGAAAATACACATCACACTTTATTACAGAGGGTAGTACAAAGTAAAATTCTGATATTTCTTCTATCCTTCCATCTTATTATAAGTTTATTTCAAACCAGACCTTCCATCTTCTAGTTAGTACTTCTCTGTCGCTCTATTTTTTTGAACTAAAATTGTTATGTATCATCAATCTTGTATAAAATAATGTTCATGCAAAATGGCCGCCCATCTCCCTGAAAGGATGCCCATTTGGCCTCCCTAACTGCGCCAACTAAAAATGCCACGCTTAAATAAAATATTATAAGCCAAAAGATCATTTTGCTTAATGTAAAAGTTAAGAATTGACGAATATCTAATATCTATCATTGATAAAAAAAATTCTATAAAAATTTAGTTGTACAAAATGAAACATTTAAGAACTTAAGAGTTGGTATTCAATCCAGGTTGGATTAGCCATACCATACATGAGGACATACATTATGCGACCAATTGCTTTAAAGTTAATTTGAAGAGAGGCCAAAAACTAGGAGAAAATTTGTTTCTTTACAAGTTACCGGTACTGATGTAATTATCTCGAATTCGAATTATATCCTGCTATTTCTGATGAACAAAACAGAAGGAAAAATGAAAGCGAACTGAAGTATCCAAGAATATCTGACATTGATATACAATAAAAATGAGCAAATGACAAACATCAAACACCATTTTTCAAGTCTTATTTAAAATTACAGATCAAAGTCTACAGCAAACCTTCCTCCGGGCAAATTCTAAATCTTTTTGCCACTCGGAATAACATTAACAATGACGATCTTTTTACTATCTATCCCATTTACCTACAGTGAATGAAGCTCCGGCGACGGGAAGAAACGGTTTACCAGCCACTGGACGGGTCTCAGCAGCTGCGCTCTCTTCTTTCGCCAGAACCAGATCGCCGCATTGTACTGCTCGTTGCGGATCGTTTTAGTGGCGGCCTTCCAGTCGTACTTCTCCGTCTCTTGACGGGCGGCTTTACCGATGGTGTCTCTCAATTCCTGGTCGTTCAACAGCGGTTCTAGTTTGGACAGGCAGTCCTCTAGATCACCGGGGCTGAAGAGGTAACCAGTTTTGCCCTCCAGGTCGGGAGGAATTATGTCAGGAACTCCTCCTGCTCGAGCTCCCACTACAGGAAGTCCAGAGGCCATGGCCTCCAAGACAACGAGCCCGAGTGTCTCGGATTCCGAAGGCATGATGAAAACGTCGCCACTGGCATAAGCTTGAGACAGCTCGTCTCCTCCCAACATCCCAGTGAATACTGCAGGCATGCCAGAAAACAGCTTTTCCAACTCCGGCCTGCCAAGTATAAAATGTGTATTTCAGATAAACAGACATCGGCAAAGTGGTGATGCCATTCAAACCAGAGCAAGAGAGCTCTGTAGAACATAATACCGGTAAGGTCCATCTCCGATAAATGCGATTCTGGCATCAGGAAGCCGATCCATAACACTGTCACAACAAAGTTAATCTTACATCAGACAAAGCGAGATCACAAATTTTATCTCTACGTCATAACGTCACCAGATGTCAATTTGATTTTCCGTTTACGTCAATACGAAATTGGTAGAAAGAGATTACCTTTTGAGGAAATCCAAACTCTTCTCAACACCGAGTCTTCCAACATGAACAATCAAAGGTTTGTCAGGTTCACCGCCGCTGTTAAATCAATGACACACAACTTAGAGAAGTTTTAACTTTCAAGTGATTAGATCACACAAAGGCAATTTGAAGAGATCTTACGTTAGTCTAACTCGCATTTCACGAGAACGGAAACGAGGATGAAAACTGACTGAATCCACACCTTTCTTCCAGACACGGATCTTATTAGCTGTTCAAAGAATTAATTTTGCTCAGAACATCTGCAGCTCCTTAGTAGATTCAACGAAGAATACTCCGATGACCCCAAAAGTCAAACTCAGGTTATGGCAATATATTTACTCCAGCCAGAACAGGATGTTAATATTCACCTGCAGTCACCTTATATGCTTGGAGATCCCTCGCGATAGCAGCCGAAGGCACTAGAGTTAGGTCTGCCGCTGTATGTAGAAACTCTGTAAAGTAAAGTAACATGGTTTTCTAGACTTAGCAATTTTAAGCCATTGTAATCGACACTGTACTATCGCATCCAAGTTAAAAGCTTACTTATAACCATCCACATGGGTCTCACAAGCCAAGAGAAAGTATACCGAGGAATGTATCTGCAAGTGAAAACAAAAATGAGCTCAGCAATTAGCTAATGTGAGCTTGAACAGGAATGCAGCGGAAAGGGCATCAAAGAAGTAACTCACACTGGTACATGAGTGTGATAAGACATCAAGATGGGTACGCTCAACAGTTTGGCAATAATGAGAGCACCAAACACCTACAACAAGCACTTGGATGGTCGGATAATGATACAAGAAAGTTCCATCTCTCATACTTTACAATGCTTCAAATGGATAACAACCCACCATTATTCCAGGTGATGATGCATGTATAATGTCGGGTTTAAATCTTGCAACTTCCGAGATTATTCTTGGACTAAGTGCTAGAGAAAGTGGCACCTTCTGATACCAGGGAAAAGGGAAGCTGCAAAACAGGACCAATTATATGAGGGAAGCTATTTGCAACCAACACAACAGTTGATGGTTTACTTGCAACAATACAGGGAGGATCAATATTTAATAACGGTAAACATACACAAACTTCACAAAGAATGATCATTATTTTTTGGGGTTTAGCATTATGTGATATTTCATCTTATTTGAAATTGTGCTTAGGCTAAATCTGAACAATTTGGCAACACTACTAACGAAGTGATTTTAAAGCCAAAAGAACGGTAATAGCCTGAACCATAAAACAATAAGCTCTGTTTAAATCATGTAAAATGGAGGAGCAAAAGTTTAAATAAGGAGCATCTTATAACCTTCTTGATCCTATCAATTTTGCTCCATAGAACTCTTCGGGCACTCCTTCGTGAGTGGTGACAACCAACACCTACAGCATTCACAATTTAACAACACCGTCAGCTGGTTCTATCACGAAGTAAACATTTTACCAGGAGTTTAAATTTGACATAACAAAGTCGCATAAAACAATCAACGAGCAAGCCTATCTATATCCAATGGTCGAACCAAAAGGCCAAGTACTAAATTTGAATATTGAATGCAATCCTGCCAGTGAATTACCTCATCCCCCATTTCACGTAGATACTTGATGAAGTTCTGGAAGCGGTTCTTGTATCCTGACACATACCTGTCAAATAGAAGAAATGTGTGACTAAACACTTCAAGGAGATACCAAATAAGTTAAAGGACTTCACCATATCAATCCACACTCGTAGTAAACAGTTTAAAAAATAATACAAAGGCACGTATTCTAAATAAAGAAACGAAGAATTGCAACTCGAAACTGAGATCATGCAAATTAGCACAACAACGCCACAATGGAAACAACTATGTTGGTGCTACCTAGGACTAAACTTCGAACTAAGCCGCAATACCGAAATGGTAAAACATTACGAGTCCTCCAAGAATCAATCAAACTGGACAAGAAGAAAATCATGAAGATTCAAATTGTAAATCCAACAATGACATCAGTTCGCCATCACTCCCCCTGTGATAATAAAATGAGGCCAACCCTCCACTGGGGACTCAAGACAAGCTCGTTAGAATCAAACCTCAACCAGCAACTAAAGAGAACGACCCCAAAAGAGCCAAACAATCACAGATCACGAAAACAACCAAAAAGAAACAAGTCAAACATTGGTCAACAATTGAACGTAGCAACTAAAGTGATCCCAAATCGAAGCTAATCAAAGGAAGGATGTACTACTCACGCAAATGGAGAAGGCTCAACAAAGAGAGCAATACGTAGAGGCCTGGTATAAGTTTCAGAATCAAGCAAAAGTGGAGGATTCTCCTCTTCCTCTTCCTCTTCCTCTCTAAACTCAGATATGGTCATTTCGCTCTCAGTTTGATCAAGAATGCAACTTTTCTCTTTCTGGGTACTCTTCGGCTTCTTAAACCCACCAAGACGGGATCTTTTGCAAGCGAGGGAAATGGGTTTTGCTCGCTTTGAAGGAGGTGGCGCAGAGGGAGGAGGAGCCAGAACGAGAGGTGGCGGTGGTGGAGAGGCGAGGAGGAGAGAGAGTGGGATTTATAGAGACATAAGTGGAAGGGATTGTCATGACGGGAAAAAAACATCCATGAGATGAGAATACAATTTTTTGGGTATCTTTGATGTTCTGTCCATGGTTAAATTTAATTTTGAATAGGGTAATATTTTTGATAATTTGATTAAAAAAATTCAACAAGTAATTAAAATTGGTGTCTACCAAGAATTTTGTTCATAGAGGGGAATAAATTGTTCAGCAAATTTAAATTTATATATGGAATTCAAGTTTGGCTCATATAAATCATAGAAATTATAATTAATTAGAAATTTATGTTCAACAGTAAATATCAGAAATAAGAAAAGGAATCAAACGTTTTTTTTTTCGGTGACGGAATCGTAGAGGTACAATATTGTTGGATATTCTTTTGCCGAAGGGATGCGTTATTTTTTTTAGGGGAATCGGGAGAAGCCATGTGAGTATATGCCATTGGTTTGATGCGGGAAATAGGCATAGAAACTGTATAACGTAGTCATTGGTTAGTTTAATATGTACATGATTGATCCGGATATTTGTAGTTGCGAGATTCAATAAAAATGTAGTTTAAACAAAGAAATTCTCATAATAAGATATAATATTTTGATTAATTTTGATTTTGATTAATCGCTTAAAGATATATTGCTTGTTCTTTTCCCTCTTTCTGTTTCATCTGATTTTTCACATTGTGCAATTGTTAATTTCAAGTTATATAAACCACAAAATTGTGTGGTCTTGAATTTGTTGTTGGAATTGTGCAGTATCTTGTTAACGAAGTGCATTTAGCTGCATGAAGCTGGTTATCTCTGTCGTGTTCAACTTATCTCAAATTTGCGTACGAAAACTCCGAAGGTTTGGACCCAACATCTGTCCATACGAGATAAGACACGAATCCGGATGATCCCTAAACTCATAGCTCTCATAAGCCGGTCTGATGTGGCAGTTAATATACCGAGGACCTTGCTTGTATTCTAACTAAACCGAAAAATAAAATATGTACAACTTACTGCAGTTTTAAAATGCATTTAAATTCTTGATCAAGTCAATAGAAATAGAGAAAGACTCAAACTTGTTAGACTCAACCGCATTAGCTTGTTGCTAGCATTAGTTTTGCAAATTTTAGATAACTTGCTAGTTGCAGTTGCTTCGCTTTGTCACTGGATCTTTTAAACTCCGTTGCGGACTTGGCGTGTGAGAGATTGGTTTCGGACCAAACGCGAAATCGTGTATTCTAATTAGTTACGCATCAATTAATAATTGGCGAACTACTCTCGTCTTCCCAGTTCCCACTCCAAAATGACAATTGACTTGTATAAATATCTGGGCATCGCGATATATGCCATTGGATATACTTCCATGTGATTGTATATTATCACGTGGGTCATACCATATGTGATGATTTTGTCCTTCCAGATAGATCATGGGACCCACACAACCTGTTATCTTTTGCTTATCAAAAAAACCTATTATCTTTTATTTATTTCATTAGTTAAGTCATGAAATAATTATGTAACTCATGATTCAGCAGCATCAAAATTGGGTTAATTATGCCAACTATTTTGGCTGGTAATAACTGCACTTGAAAGAAACAGATAAACGGCGTCTGGCTTTCATTAAAAAAAATGATACATAACTGGCGTTGATTCGCAAAATATTTATTGCACCAATCGTTGATTATTCTATTACTTAATTGAAGGATCTCAACCTCTAATTATTGAAAAACGTAACATAGAACATCAGTTTGATATTTCATTAGTTGAACTAATTAGTATTCAAATATCAATAGTTAATTTATTTTTACAAGTGTCGAAATAAAATTTCAGAATGTTTTGAAACAATATATTGGAATACAATAATTTATGCACTCTTCCTAGAAGCCGAGCCCAATTAGCAAATTGGCGATACTAAGGCCTTCGCTCGTTAAATACCGTCGGGGACAATTAGCAGGCCGATTTATCGAATGGGCATGTGAACCATGTGACCGTTTGAAGGGCCGGAATCACAGGCTTATACAACGATTTCTGCTCTCGTCAATTATTTTTTAAAGTTCGGATATTAGAGTTGGATAATATTTGTTCTTATTTTAGAAAATTATATTGTTTTCAACTTTTCATTCATGAAACTTGGAACTAAAATCTTATAAAGTTAATCTAAATTTCGGACCAATCCTGTATCGATAGTCTTAGTTACTTTTAACTGTGCCGATGATTCTTATTTTTTTACTTTTTATTTTTACCATATCTACAAAAGGATAGATTTGAGTGTGGATCAAAAATTTATTCTCTTAAGAAAATTTTAGTACGGGGATAATTTCAGTGATATAAGTAGACCCAATTTTCACTCTAAATAATTTTATAATATTTTCGTAACCAAAGCTTAGACTATTATATCGTTATTATTTCATATGTATACCATTTGCAGCACTTCACATGTTTACTTTTTAGAATGACAGTCACATTTATACAATTATCACTTTACTATATATATACCATTATTATTATTATTATCACTTCAATGTATATTTATATCATTATGACAAATGTCAATATCTTTGATTCGCTTGGTGCTTCGTCGGCAGCCCGGTCACCACCGAAGCCAGGTCTATCTTGACCTAATTATGGGCCTCTCCCGAAACTATTAGAGTCCACGATTACCTTATCGCCCATAGAACCACATGAGAATGGATCAATAAGATTAAACAATGAATAACTAACGATGGCATTGCATCTAACATTAGAAAGATATGAACCGCTAGAAAATTTGGCTATCGAGTTATATGAATGTCCGGTTTGTTTAGAGAGTGACTCTTTCCTTTTTTTTTATTTTTTAACACTTAAATTAGCTATCATTAATGTGTGTCTTACATATTTATAGTACTAGGACAATGTAAGATACGCACGTACCCGGCCAATAAAACATACTCACAGATAGTTTAATTGTGGGAATTTAGTTTCTATGAAAATGTATAATTATTAAATATTTGTTAAGTTCTTTTTAAATAATTATTTTGTTTTATGGTATAAAAAAGAAATAATGAAAGATGGGGGAACAAAGGGAAAGATAGTTGGTCCCAAGTTCCACCTCAAAAGCAACGCTTGATGAGAGAGATAGAGAGAATCAAATCTGGTCCCTCTTCTCCTCCTTGGGTTTTGCTTCTCTTACTCTCTTTCTTCACCTAATTTTCACCTGTCCCTCCCTTTCTTCGCGGCTCCCACCACCAACTCCTTCTTTTGACCAATCTCATTTCCATCTTTGACTCTGTTAAATCTAACTAACCACTCCTAATCTTGCCTGCCTTGGCCAACAAGTATATAATTAACATAAGATTATTATAGTTTAAACCAACAAGCACTTAGATTTACTCGCAAATTAGTTATACTAATTTACTCAATATGTTTCAAATTCGAAGAACATATAAGCGTTAAATAATTACAAGAAGAATTTTGATATTATTTAAAATTTTTATTCGCCTCGAAAATAAATTAATCCAGCCTAGTGAGTACGGTATATATACCTTAATACGCCAATGTTGATTTGGGTTACTTGCCCACTAAATTGGCTATAAGTAATGCTAGATTAACCTAACCATACAATAAAAGATTAATATTGTACCAAGAGTATCCATGCTAATGTATTGTACCGTAGTAATCATGAATATTCCGGGTCGTGTTATCCATTAAAATGATGGTGCTCCACTAACTCGCACAAACTGTAATATAAACTTTATATATTGAGTTGTTATGATTACCACACCTATCGCTAATTAAATTATCCGCTCAAGAATCATCAACTCTACTATTTATCAACGAACACTTAAACTAACAAACTACGTTGCTCAACTTTAACTAAAATATTTTTAATTTGAATTATTAGAAATATAATAATGCTAAATATTTGTTAGAATATTTAACATTTTTTGAACATTAATTAATTAGTATATTATGATGTGAGATACAATATGATATAGAAAATTAACTCTGCTATTTACCAAAAATAGAATAATTAACTCTCGATTTGTTAACTAACTTGATCTGCCACCATTCCATGATTCCATTTACTAGCCAATATATCATGATTCCATTTCCTTCTAAAAAATTTGCAATGGCTCAACCAATGGATATAGACGATGAATGGGCAGCAGCTTGCACTATCTTACTTACAATATGCAACATATTCAGCTATAATTAAGCTAAGGTGGGAGCATATACACTGTAAAATTTTTTGTTACGTGCATATGCACTCTAGTACTCATTCACGATAAGAAATAAAGACTTCCAATGATTTTATTTGTCAATATATTTATTTTTCGACAAACATTTTGAAAAAACTACGAAATTAAACATGTTTGGTTTGAGGTAAACATAGATAAACTGATCTCACAATTTTTCTACTGTGATGGGGTCTTAATAAAATCAACGACTGCAATCTTATATAAAAGAATTAAACACTTGAATATGTTACAAAAATAATAAAATTTTACGCCATTCCACTCGGAAAAAACAGGTAACCCACATCTACAGCCTATTGATACATCAGATTTTCTTAAATAGATTTAACATATTCGGTACCGTGCAAACTAATTTAAGTTTGAATTTTTACCGTAGATTGATAGAGAGAGACACATATGAAGAGACAAGGACTACTTTTCTTGTCTTCACGGTCAACTTGCCCCAAGGATTGAACAAGCATAAATTTTCACAACCACCACCATATGCTCCATTTCCCTCATTTCTACGAGGACCCAAGAACTAACTAGGTCCCCTAACTCCAAATTTCCCTTTAATTACCTTTCCTTGTTACACATATAGACCACCAACTTACTCCATTCATACCTGCACCTTTGCCAACTAAATTGTATTTAATCTTTCTCGGTCTCATGATTTTCCGGATACTGATCGATTTACCGCTCTTACATGACAAGAATGTCCGCTACTAGGGCAAGCAGAAGGGTGGGATTCAGCCCGGACGCAAGTGATCACGGCCCTACCGTCTTGCTGAAAGACGAACTTGGAAGGTCACAGTCACCGCCATTAAACAGGAAGAAAAGGGTCGTTGGAATTCTGTGTTTTAGGGTTCCTAGAGGCTCCACGAACTTGCAACCTTCAGCCTTGAGGCTGCTCCGGCGCTTAGGGACCAAGGTAGCTAGAGCCGTAAAGCTGGTGTCCACGAAAAGAAGATCGTCACGTAAGGTGTCGTCTTCATCTTCCATCTTGGCCAGGTCGAGGTCGCTCCCTGACTCCGTCGACTCGCATCGAGCCGAGGCTGTCGACGATTGCATCAAGTTCTTGAACTTGCACAGGTCTAACTCAGTTTCTTCCAGTTCTTGAATTGGTTTGGGGATGAAGCTTGCATCATGTAAATGAAATGGAAAGAAATATAGAATTTTTTTTTTCAATGTTAATGTTTAGATTGTTTGAACCCGGTGTTACTGTATAATTCACATTTTGCCTTTTGACATTTGTATGGAACAAAAAGAGAAAAAAGAGAGTTGTATTATGCAAAGAAGGAGCAATTAAGTTGGATTGAACTGGTGAATCTCTTCTGTAATAATTTAGTTAGTAGAAACAGCTTATGAGAGAGCATTAATTTTTTTTTTTTGGTGGAAATCAATTTTTCTTTTAGTTGTATTAATTTTTCCATTGAGAAAAGGTTTTTGCAGTACGGTCATACAGGGCACCATGCTACTGTATATCTTCTTTTATAGCGAAGTTTGATTTTGGCAGCTGATTTTGAAATGAATGTCTCAATCAGACATACAAAAACAAAAACAGAATCGAGCTAATAAGGCCATTCAAACAAAAAGTTGTAAGAATAAAACAAATGTGACATGACGCAAATTAAGAGATGGATGATTTAATTAATCATAATTACTTCAACATGAATCACTTTCATTGTTTCCTGAAAGAAAGAAAAAGCGATTTCATGTTTCAATTATGCTCGATGAATGGGAGTGTGATTTTCTGAACTGGAAATATTATTAAATAAATCAAAATTCTTCACCAAACTATATTTTGTTGACATTTTCACTAGTTTAAAGTTTAAACTTGAAAATTTTCACAAATTACTCTTACCACTCTAATTTTATGGAGCCCAAGTTGCTCAAGGAGGACAACTAAAAGTCTAAAAGTAAGTTCGTTTTGCCGCCCCCACAGCCTTATGTCACGGACGGAAACTTTTCCTCGCTAGTTTCGCCGTGCGGTCGCAAAATTAGCCCGTGACACTTATTTGTGGGAACTAGCAATAGCCCACTCTTTAACGGATGACTTTTACAATAGTATTGTTTGCACTCAAGGAATATGAATCCAGTACTATCTTTAATAAAAATCCAAGTCTGTTTTCATTTATACCTACTCCAACGTCATAACAACTTTAGCATTGTGTCAACCCAGTCTCCCATTTTGGAAACAAATGAAGCCAAAATCGGTCCACAACCAGAGCCAACTACTCTCCAATTTGGAAAAGGACGTTTTGTTACTAGCTAAAATGTTTGACTGCCCACTACAAACTTAGGACCAACAAAGTCTTCACAAGACAAAGCCATGCACAATAAAGTGGCAAGGTCAAGGATCCAAGGAAAGCTTTTCTAGTTCTCGAATTCCGTGACTAGAGGCTTTCTTCATCTCGAGGGCTCTCTTGTAAGGAGGGGCAATTGGAGGCTGCACAGGGTCCAGACTCTGATATGTACCATCCGCTACTTTTGGCAATGGATATGACCGGTCAGAGTCGTACCCCGTGAGGTCCCCGCAAGCTAGAAACGGAATATATACTTTGTTTGGTCCTTCCAGCCAGCCGCTGCTGCAATCTGCAGAATCCGCAAATCAGTATCAGATTGCATAATAAGACATCCTTGGAGAAGACAAAACAAGCTGACCCAAAGGACACTATCTTCTACCCATTTAACCAGTATGTGTATGCCAGGAAACATCATCAAGTACGTTGCTCAAAATGTGGAATTCAACTGAGCATGCTAGGTGAGATATGTAATGCCAATTACCAAGGTCATCGGCACCCGAGGGACTTCCCACCATTTCGAGGAGGCGATGCAAGTCTTTGGGACTAAACCCTGTCGGAGGGGAATAATTCTCGCATACAGCAAACGCCTCTGCATAAAAGCAATGTATAAACCCCACTAGTAAAATGCAATGTATGTCACATCACCGATGATATACTAAATCAAATCATGTCTTGCTACGCATCCTTGACTGTTGGTCCACTTTGCCACTACATAATAACCTTTTCTCCACAACAGTGGAACATATGGCATTGTCAATCCAATTTAGAGTTCACAAAGTTGCAATTCAGTCAACCCAAAGAATATTAACAGTCTCAGTAGAAATGCCGCATCGAAAGAAAAGGAATGCGAACCGAACTCAATCCTTCTAATTCAAAATTATCACGATGTCTAAATCAAGTCTTACTTACTGAAATCTGTTTTCAGGTCAATATGTTGTTAACCTTAAAAGAGTTTACTACTCCAAAACCTGGAACCAAATTTTTAGTTCTCAAAGAACACAGGATGATCAAGAACAAGATTTACTCTTACCTATGCTAGAATTGCGGCTGCTCTTTGGTTTGGCAAAAGTCACCACAGGGAAAAATAATTTCAACTGCAAGAAAGTAGTAAATAGCATAAGCTAATTAACCAAAGAACAAGAAGATTCCATAATAATATGGTCTCTCTGTCATGAGATTTTAAGGAATGATCCAATGGCATCACGCACTTTGTGCTGCAATGGTTTCTCTTCCATTTTTTCAAGCACATAAACATCAGAATTATAAAAATTCATGGGTCCATAGAGCAGGGGTCCACAAGTGTAATCATGAACCTAAGAGAAAGACCGTAAATCTACTTTTCATCATTAGTTTTAGTTATAAAAGCATCCACGACTTAAAAGCCACTAAAATAATTGTTTCCTGATAAAGCTACACCGAGAGAACGGGAAGGTCAACTGTTCCAGCGAGAATAGACAGGAACCTTTGGCTTTTGGTCCACTATTGTTTTCACATTTTCACCCATCAATTTTTATTCTCCTCTCATAGCAAATTATACTGGCCAGAGTCATTTCTAAGTTGAGATGGACACAAGAAGCTCTCTAAAATCTCTTTGAAAACGGAGGCAAAAAATGTAGCACCGAGATTTCGAAACGTTCATAAGCCTAACTTTTATAAACTAGGATGGAAAGTGCGATACTACCTGCGAGTACAGAAGACTTGTATCTTTGCCACGAAAGATCTTCGCAATAAACTTCCCACCTTCTCTAAGTACATGAGTGACAATTGTCAAACCCTAAAAAAAGAGGGGATTCAGCTTCAAAATAACTAAACGGTGGTAAAAACGAGAAGTCTTTGAACTGGAAGATTGAAGATTGAAAAAATGTTTGGAATAGGAGATCTATTCGTCATCCATCATTTGAGGGCAAAATACAATCCAACCATGTAAACAAGAATCTTACTGCTAGTATGAGTTGTGACTGAACGAATTCATCCATGTCATGCAGCCCAGTAACTGCAAAAATGACAGGATATAAATGGAGTGTGATGATGAATACAGAGAAAGGGGAAGGCCACGTGTTCGGAGCTGTACAAAAAAACTTTTACTTTACCATCAGGGGCGCCGTCACAGACAACTATGTCAGCTTTACATCCATCAAAATGACGAATGACCTGTGACAGTTGCCGAAATCAAATGAGTATAAACCAATATTTCAAGAAGTTGCTGCAATCTTAACCTGCAGACATGCAATTTAATAAAGGATTGTGTAGAAACCTATTCATTAACGAACCGATGTTTGCAAGAGGTGTCCAAACACTCACCACTTCAGCTGTACGTGCATTAGTGATATCACCCTGGACTTGAATAACACCTTCAATAGGAGCCATGGGTTGCAAGTCGATAGCCACAATTAGCGGAAGATCCTTCTCCCTATAATATTTGTTGCCGAAGTCAACAATAAACAAAGATTTAACCATGCTCAAAAATAAAACATCTGTTTGTCTATAGCTCTTATAGGATAACCAAAGAGAACTTCTCTCCGAATTTGGTCAGCTACACAATTTTTTTGTCATACCATGTCTATCCAGGAATCCAAATGATAAAAACCAACCAGTAAGATTAATTGAATACACCAAAAACTAGGACGCGACTGGAAGGGCATGAAAGAGACTGCAGGTGATACAGTTAATTTAAAGACCGCAGGGGAAAATCTGTCACACAAGCTTGCTTCCTCTTGATTTCTTATCACTAGTTATTCATTGGCAGGTTCCACGTACAGTTGAACTCGTACAGGAAAAAGGGAGATATCAGCTCAGGAGTTCATTAGGCTTTTATGTTGAATGTAACAAGGAGCAAGACAATTACAGAAAGCAAACAGAACGGCCAGTAAGCTTGTGCGTGCTGTAAAGAAGACAAATGGTTTACCCTGATTCAGGGGATAGCTTCGCCGGCATATACAATTTACGGCTTAATACCTGCAGATGGTAGGAGAAACCAATCAATAGTCGTGTGACTTTCTGTACCGCATCTCACAAAAAAAAGGACATAAATTCAGCAATGTCCATTGCCAAGAACGGGATTTACATCTCAAATAAAAGGAGTTGACCGAAAGGCACAATTGAAAGCTTTCGAACAATGGCACTAGGATCAACAGTAAAGAGGGCGAGTACGCGAAAAGTGAAACCCTTCACCCAACTGATTTCATCAAAATAATAGTACTATTCCCCAACTGTAGCACCAAAACAGACAACCTAACAAACAAACAAACAAGAGACAGTACCTGACTCCAGCTACCAGGAGCAGCACACAAATCGACGACGCGCTTCACGCCTACAAATATCGGACCCACAAGGAACACTCAAAACCCAAATACAACAGCAGCAGCAGCAAGATAAGTATTTGATGTGATCAGAACTAAAAAGGGAAGCAGACCTTGAAAGATGTTGAATTCCTCGTCTATCTGAAGGAGCTTAAACGCGCTCCGGGCACGCCAACCTTCCTCCTTCGCCTTCCTATAGTATATATCCTGACACCACGAAGCCCCCCCAAATTACCATCAATCAAACAACAGAAGAAAAGGGAAAAAGACGAAAACAAGGAAATCACTGACCCTCTTGTCCCTTGATGCTTTCCCCATGCCTCAACTTCCAAGTTTTCTTTCAGACCTTTCGTCAAACAGCTGGTGTGGTAACAGGGTAAAATTCAGCTCCCGGTCCGCCAAGTGAAACGCCGACGTATCTATCTATTGTTCTTTTTTCTTCCGAATGTTTACGGAGTCATTAAAGTTGATATACCTGGGCTGGGTGATCCGATCCGCAACTGGGCCTTGGGCCGTCTTTATTCGATTAGGTCTTAACAAGTTGCTTTGTGCATCCTAGTTAGGTCAACTGTTCAATTTTCCGAGTTAGAAATGGTGTCGAAGCTTTTCAAAAGCGGTTAACGCATTTTTAATGGCTCCTGGAATCTCCTTTTATATACAATCTTGTTCCATGATTTTCACACCCACACACACACACACAAAAGTCAACATTACCAAGGTCTGAATTGAAGACGACACATTTCCTCCAGAATCTGTCAAACATATAATTATTTCAAGCAGAATCCGTAAAACCGAAGGGTACCCCAAAAGATCCACGACTCGTTTTCATCTGGTAATCCAGCCACTTCTGTTGCTGTAACCCGACGCACTGCTCCGAATTTTCTTCAAACCATAGTTCCAATGGTGGTTCCGACTTGGTCGCCATACAATTGGTTGGGTAACCATTTCAGGAGGTGCGTAAGAGGAGATGTTGCATTGTCATCGGATAATGGGAGGGGCAGCGGAAGGAGCTTTAGCTTCCTCGCTTGTAGCTCGCTCAGCTAGTGGGGCTTGCTCCTGGAAGCAAATGTTACGAAATGCAAGAACCTTCCACCATTGGTTTCTCCTTTGGTTCTCGACAGTTTCGTACGGCGGCATAATTGCCACCGTGTCCATGACTACAGGAGGAAAAAAAAACAAGCATAATGAGTTTGCAGGGTTTTGAATTCGATTCATGATATTTCTCAGTTATTCCGAAATAAGGTCATGCAGTGAATAAAGATACCTCTGAGATTGAGTCAACTAGACAATGAGCATGGTAAAAGTGGCAATTAAGATTTGGTGAGCCAAAACCGATACTGAGATCCTATCTTCCAAGCAAAGAAATTAACTTGTTTGAACAGACGAAAAGCACCAAGTTTCCCCTGTCATGGCCAAGGAACACTAAGATAATAAACCTAAGATGCTCACCAGTTTTCATTCATCTGAAACTGTAGAGCTTTATTTATAAGAGTATGCTTCAGGCAAAAGCACGAAATTCACACAATTACTCGCATATATCATGATCATTGTTTACAATAAGGCATATCCGACAATCATTAATGTTCAATTCAAATGCCAGCTCCAAATAAACAAATATCAATTGGAAAATCAAAATAAATCAAGAAACCCAAGCATTCAAATTCAGTTAAACAGCAAACTGCAGAATACATCTATCCAGTTGAAAGAGAACTAATTTGGTAGAATGCAGGATATCAGTATCACCTATGGAAAAACGTAGACAGCATATAGTTGGCAGCCGACGAGATCATGGACAAACACTTTGGTAATCTGGTTGTCAAAGAAGATTCCGAAACCGAGAAAAAAGGCCTATGGACAGCACCATAACCTATGCAAATGGTGCATTTCCCACTCTGGTCAAAATTACTTCAAAGACACCATCATTAAGGAGCTGAAAGCAGGTAAGACAAACAAGAATTCTCCAACAGTACCACCATTTTGTTGATCCCCTTGTCCTATACCCTCCACGTAGCGCAAAAACAACAATAAAACCTTCAGTAAGCATAAAGCTCATCAGAAGCTTCCTGGAACCCAACAAGTGCCAAATTCCACAACCAAGTTTCAATTATAACCCAAGGACCGGCAGGAAGCTATCTGATCTGACCCGACAAAATGGGGGTAAGCCCGGAAAGATGAGAACTTTCCCAAACCTCTATACCCTCCATATCCTCCCTACTAACAAACAATCTATTCCCGCCACCTTCGATCTTACTGATAATCCCCCTCAATGAATCCTCCTCCTTATCAACAAAATTCCGCCTATACAATCCTCCACCAACTGTCTCCCTTACCTCGCCTCTCTGCGCCACTTTTGACCAAACCTCTAAAGCCCCATCTCTCCCCACAAAGACCTGGTCTTTGTAGCAATGCAGCAAAAGCGAAGTCTGGCCACCATCATGTTTCAAGCTCGAGCTCTTATCCTCTAAATAAACCCATGGATCATCTTTTAAACTACGCAGATCAGCCATTGCCAAGTCTCCAGACTTTGAGCATATCTTAAACAAGAGTGAATTCTCTGCATCAACATCCACGTCAGCAAACGAGTCCCCGTACCTGCTGCTCCTCCCCGACCCAGGCTCGTTAGTCTCCCACACAATGGACCCCGCCCTGGGGTCCCAAATCCGAACATAACCGGAGTACCCGAATGCCCCACACGTGATAGCAGACCCCACGAGCGCCCCCATCCCCGGAACCCACGTCAGCTTACTAGGGACTATACTCTTGGACGAGCTCCCCGGTTGCCTGCCAATCTCCGACACAGCCTGGAGTGTGTTTTTGTCAATCGACAAAACACAATTCTCCCGGTGAGGGCAATCAAAGGCAGCAAACACGTGCTCCGATGAGTCCGTTATGGAGGCGACCCGGGCCTTGTAGACCCGTGGATCAGCCGGGTCAGTCCAGTGAACCGAACCAATATGACGCGACCCTGCAAGGTCGTAGAAGTGTAGGCCGGCGCCGGAGTCCGACGACCCAACAGCGGCGACCTCGGGGAAAACCCGAAGAATCGACGAGACCTCGTCGAGGTGTGTCCGGATGGTGGCCACATGGAACAGGGCCCAATCAAAAGAAGAGATCTGGCCACCGTGGGCGATCCAGAGGGAGCCATCCTTGCCGGCGGAGAATGCCGACGGGAGGCCTTCGGCGGCGGGGAGCACGGTGGTCACCATCGACGCGTCGGTGCCATAGAGCGGCGGAGGGGACATGGCGGCTTTGAGGTGGGACTCGATCCCGTAGTAGGAGGCCTCGTCGGCGAGCTCCTGCTTGGAGAACCGGGCGGCGGTCGAGGGGAGGCGGTTCGACCGGAGGAGGGAGAGGAGGACGGAGAATACCTCCGGGTCGCGGTCGATGAAGATAGGGTCGTTGTCGGACCGGTTCGATAGGGCGGAAAGGAGCGAGTCCGGGCCGCCCGATTGGAGCGTCGCCGCTGTCGTCTCGAACAGCTTCCCTCCCACGTTGAGCTTGATCCTAGGGGCAGAACCGGAATTTCCCCCGTTTGCCATCTGGCTAGACATTTTTTTTCTGTCGAGATTTATTGGAAATAATTAGGGCGGGCAAGAGGGGAAAATCTTCAGCTGAGAGGAAAGAGGAGGACCTGTTTATGCTTGGGGTTGACGTGGATTGACTATGTTGCCCTTCTCTACGTGAAAACCACGGTTCACGAGCGATGTTCGTGTGGGTGTTTTCGTAATTAGGGTACGTCTTGGAGACAGTCGTCCACAAAAACTAGGAAAAGGACAAGAAGCGTTGAAATCGGATTAATTTTTTATGGGAATCGGGTAGATTATATAAGTTTAAAATTTGATTTAGAGTCATGTTGTTTTGCGTTCACTATTTTGTGATTTTAAATGTGAGCCGATTGACAAAAACTTAATCAAGAGACAATCACAAAATTTTTAATTTAAATTATCTTGCCACATCATTTATTTTATCCGTTTATCATTTTATTAATTTTTTAAAAATGGCGGTCGATTCATTAATTTGGGTAAAAGGAGAATTTGTCGCGGATAGGGTTGAGATTGATGGCGTCAAACCAGGGGGCATTATTATGCCATGTACAATTTAGTGATTTGGCAAAATAATTTAACTAATTGGAGTTAGCAATTATCACATGATGTAAAACATATGTTGCTTTTGTCAAATAAGTGAACACCATAAGGTAATGGTGTGTCGAAACTCAAAAAATAATGTGTACTTTACAAGGTTTTAAAAAACATGGTTCGACTGGTGGTTCGACCAGTCAGACCATGAATCGTGATCTAGAACGTTCTAGATTCGACCAAAAAAATGGTAACCTTTTGAACTGCCCAATTTCTGGTCGAACTGGGCAATTTTCCCAGAAAATCGGGACGGACCGAGTGGTTTGATCAAAAATTTGATATTTTTATATATTTTTTTGTAAAATTTGTAGATTATTTTTCTATATACCTATCTATATTTGAAAAAATTACATTAAAATATGCAGAAAAAATAATTTTGATCCGACTGGTGGTTGGACCAATCAGACCCAAATCCAGATCGACGTCTGAGTCGTTTTTTAAAACCATGGTACTTTAACTTATATTATATTAACTTTAGCATTATTTGGAAACTTACTATTATTGTTGTATAGATAGATGTTAGAGTTATGCATCCTATTTAGCTATAAATAGAAGATGAATAATGTTGGCATCGCATGCGTATCGCGAATTGGAGTAATGATAAATATTTAGATAACTTTTTAATAAAAATTTAATTAACTGAACGTTCAAAATTAAATATAAGTTTTAAATATTTATTAAGAAAATGGGCTGCAAGAGATTGATGGGAGGCTCCATGGGCCAAAAAATTGAACGGCCCAAAAGAAAATTTTGATAAAATTTCACCTTTTGGATTTATTACAACTTCAGTGACATATAGAGGGACTTGGTCAGTCTCCGCTCAGTACAGGAGTGAAATATATAGGTTTTATTATTTGACTATAATTTTTCGAATAGTAGGTGGTTAATGCAATGTAAGATAAACTGACAATCATATAGATTTTGTTAATTGATAATACATGAGTTCCCCAAAAGTGTTTATAACTTACGAGTGAAAATGATTTGCTGGCAAAAAGGAAAGAGCAACCCAAAAAAGCAGCCACCAAAAGAATATTAACTGACCTGTCACCCTGTCACAGAGTGACCAGTGTGGGGCTACATCCATTTAATTTCAATTGGTCCATCCTATGGTAGTGGGTCAAGGCCATGTATTGCTTGGGGCCCAGCATTTGGACTACGTGGAAATCGGTCGGCCCAATCTCTGGCCCACCTCCACATGGTGACTAGTAAATACAAAATTTGAGGCCCGACTTATAAATTACAGACATCTGTATGAATCATTAACAATCAAGGTTTTAAAAAAATACGATCTGACCGGTTCGAACATGAATCGGGCATAAATTCGGGTCGTTTTTGGAGTAAAAATGGTGTCCGGTCCGACTGGACAAAATCCGGTCAGACCGGACAGTTCGCTCGGAAATTTGGTGTATTTTATATTTTTAAATTGTTATTCGTTTATATTTACCTATATATAAATATATAATTCAAAAAACTATATTAAAATAGAAAGGGAAAAATTTTTGGTCTAACCGGTGGTTGAGCTACCGACTAACCCAGGATCGAACCCAATTCCGAGTCAACCTCCGAGTCGTTTTTAAGAACCCTGTTAACAATAATGGAAAAGTTGGGCTTTGTGGACAATTTGCATATAGCTATTTTGTGGTAGTTTGAAAATAAATGAGCTAGTGATAAATTGCCACTCCACTAATTTAACAATTTTTTTCTGAACATTCTGTTTGAGTTAATAATTTTTTTATATATCATTGTAACAAATTTGATATTTTCAGTTATTTTTTCGTATAAAATATAATATTGTCAAATATTATTTAAAAAATAATTTTTCTTTGTATCTATAAGAATTAGAGTATTACACTTACTCGATCCATAAAATTCAATTTAACACAACTTGTCAATCTATTATGACTTTATACAAAAACATACATAATAATGTTAATGTTATTCTTAAAATAATCTTCATAACATTAATAATCAACAAGTTTTATTGTCCCAAACACAAAGATGATAAAAAAAATCAATTTACCATATATATCCTTATAAATATTGCAACTTTTTTGTATTCCTCTCCCATCAAGCTTTTTCTTTGCCATCCTCCTTTTTCGACGACACCCGGCCGTCGGTTCCGGCGAGCATCGCGTACTTGTCCTTCCTTGTCAAGCTGGTCCTCTCGAACCCTAATGTCCCAGCCAAAACCCTTTGGATATAATTGGCCACTTCAATGGCTGACTTGTTGCCTCCCTTACAAGTAAGCTCCTGGGGCAACTGGTTCAAGAAAGTTATCTCGTAAGTCGGCATCGGGTTCATGAACACGAAGTAGGGGTCTAGTAGCTTGAGCCCGCGACTAGTCGTCCCGTGGAAGACCGACTGCTTGGTGTTGATGGCGACCGGGACAATCCTATCCGTTAATTCTGCGAATAGAGCGCTGAACCTGAGAAGGAACGGCTCCCTGCAGGTAGTCCCTTCCGGGCATATCACCAAGTCACCTGTATGAAAATACGGTAGAAGACATGAAAATTAAGGCATGACTGATTCAAAAATGTATTTGAGATACAAATATTTTTAATACAGTATATTAATTGTTACCTAATTTTTTATAACATTTTTTGTCTAAATTTGCTCGCGAATCGCTGCCTCGTGAATTGCCCTAATAAAAAATCAGCTTAAATTATGCAAACATAAGCTTTTCCTGAGATAATTTTTTCCACAATTAGTTATATTGAAATCGTCAACATCACTCAATTTTTATTACCACTTTTTTCAATATTCATACTAATAAGCTACTCAGGCTTACGTTAGTTGAAGAAAGAATTTGCATACCTTCCTCTAGCAATTGCTTGATATGGGCAGCATCCTTGTCCCTTTCCCTAGACAAAGCCACGGTCTTAATGGGTGAGATTATTTCAGTGAACTTGCTTATACTATAAGTGACGCAGCTTATCTTCCTCTTAAGCGCTACCGCCATGACGACTGGGTCCAACACCGTCCGGTGGTTGCAAATGAACAACACTCCGGGATGGCCCTTCTTCGGCGCCGGCGGTGGGGTCCCTTTGACGACAACTTTAATGCCTAGGAGCTTGTAGTTGTAGAAGGCGAGCCACTCCGGCAACGGGATGTTGAGGTAAACCCTAAGGATGGAGAGGAAGACGCCGATGGGCATCCATAGGAAGGTCAGTAGGGCGACGAGTGGAGTTGGCCTTTGAACTAAACGACCGTCGTGGAAGATCACCGGGCTTAGGAGCTTGTTCCTTGGGAGGGGTTCGCATTTTGTTGTTGGCACCATGTATCCTTCCTGCAAGGGTGTCAACGAATGTCGAATTCGAGTTATTGGAAGGAAATAAATTTTGATAACGGAGTTTTTTATAATTTTACTAAGTAGTAATCTGAATTTGGCACTAATTAGATGATTTGGTAATTAAATAGTAAAAATACTCAACAATCTGAATATTTTTAAATTATTTATATCATATGATATTCGCATTTAAAATACACAATGTTATACCTATATAACTTTTTTGTTTTTATCATTCCATATTTGGACAAATTAAATTGACTAATGTTGATTTTAGTTTGGTTAAGTCTTTGAAAAGTTACAAAAAAATTATAACTAATATTTAATAATAATGTATTTTTAAAAATTTGAATTCGAGAAAATTTACCAAGAGTAATTTACTTTTTCCCATGTTGTTTTGTTAGTGCATTAATCTAAGAACTCGTGTTCAGAAAGTTAGTCGTTAAGCATAGGCTATATTCATTAATTATGTGCATGCAGGAAATTAATAAAGAAATGACCCAGGTGATCTCTGGATTTACGCTTTTGCACTTTTTAAAAGAAAAAAATCAATATAGTTAGGCTTAGCTGGCTAGTTCCTTTAACCAAGACAAGGACAGTGTACTCCATAAGTAGTAAAGGGGCTTCTAAAAAAAATTAGTAAAGCGAGCAAAAGGACGACCTTAGGTAGACCCAAATTTAATTCCTCATCCAAAACAATTAAAAACCCACCAACTTGAAAGGTAACGCGCAATATTAAGGAGGATACATCTACCGTCTAATAACAATTGGGATGGCTGTTCATTGACATGGAAATTATTTTGAATACAGATATTCATTGTGGTTTAAATTCAGAATAAGGACTAAATATAATTTGTGCCAAAAAAGTTCATATAGCAAAAGAACCATGTAGAAGTGAAAAAAAACCATACTCTTGAATTTTGCTTTTTACGCGGTGTAGGTGTGAAATAAATATGCACTTTGTACTTCAGCGAGTAGGTGGCTATAGTACTATTGAATTCATTTTATGTGTTACATGCACATGGGTTATGGGTGACATGAAAATAAAGGCAAGATAAGAAATCCCACCGCGATCATATATTGAACGCGAAAAATCAAAGCTACACATGCGTCGCGGTCCCGGATTTTATCATGGTCTTTCTATCATATAGTAAAATGTCGGACATAGACAGTGAACTTGAGAATCTGGGAAGTACCATTATAAAACTTTCCCACAACGTACCCTTGGAATTTAATTCTAAAACAGGAATGCATTATGTATAAGGACACGAAACTAATTTCAATAAAGCTGTAATTGTGATATTAAGGATTCGACATCCATGGTATATGAATATAAGATATAACTTACTTATAAAAAGTTCACCAACAAAATGTTGTCGGCATTAAATATCTCACCAAACCTAAAATAAATAGACAATTGGGGACAATGGCTGTATCACAACGCAATTATATTTGATGAGATGAAATACAATTTAGAGTTTATCATTCATTTTATACTCTACATGTTCGTGAATTGTTATGTTGGTATAATATAACCAATAATATATGTAACCAATATTCTTACTTTTTGTTATTCAATGTTGTGAAGTATAGATGTTACACACCTAGTATAACTTAATCTATCTTTATCAATGAAATCTCTACTAATAAAAAAACAATAAATAGACATTAACCGCCTTCTTCCGGCTGGATTGTACCACTATATGCACTTTAGCTAGGAAATAGCTCAAAAAGAGTCCAAAAATCATAAATCGAGCACAAGTTGGTTTCCATGAATTAATTGTACATACCAAAAATTAATTCCGAATTGCCTATTTGACGTGCGAAATATACAGACAACAAAATTAAATTAAGTAATGCCAACTAGGCATGTCAAGTGTTTATTGTAGGGTGTTATTCCCACTTAAATTTGAATTATTTGATTTAATGAATTATGAATGAAGACTAAGAATTGAAGAGCTTTTATTGAAACTCGAATCCATCGTCAATTACTTACCTTGCATAATGACATAAAATCATGGTCGGTCTCCCGGTCACCGAGGCCTAAATCCGGCAAGTCGGTGCCGAGTTCCTTCAGAACGGCGTTCCTCTTGCGTTCTCCGACAAGAAATCCGGGTTCCTTAACGAACCCTGTTGCCCTTCCCGACTTGGTCACCTCCAACTCGGTCCCAAGAACCTTGTCAGCCCCTAAAAATGTCTTAACAAACGGTTCGACCATGACCCTAGGGCTCTCCGTGACAATGTACCTCTTCCCGAAGGAATTGAACACCCTCCAAGCCTCCAGGTGGACATCATCGGCGTAGAATCTCGTCAGGACGGACCTCGAAACGAGCTCGATGTCTCGTATCTTAAGACCCGCAACGGCGATGAAGATGAACGTCTCGAGGGCGACCTCCTCGGATACGAACATGTGCATGAGGTACACGAATGGGACCGATGCTAAGAGGACCAAAGCCCTAACCAGGCTCCCTGCTTCGAGAGCTACAAGTAGGTAATAAGGGAATGCACTTCTTGACACTAGGAGTGTACCGTCCAGGTCAGAAACCACGGTTTGGTTCGATCTCCCCTCGGCCGAACATTTGGTTATCGGTTGGAATTGGCGGTTCATAGCCACCATGACCATATTATGTATATGGAAATTTTAATTGTATGGAGTGGATTTGAGAATATGTTAATTAGGTTTTTATTTTCTTGAAGAGGGAATAGAAGGTGCCACTGAGTTTCAATCGGGTGTTATAATGTTAAAGGAGTGAGACAAGGGGTAGGGTACTTATATACAAAGTGAAAGTATCAAAAGGTGCGTGTTTATGTGTAACATGGGAATTATATGAAAATCTCATAATTTTATTATGAGGTGGAGGTCGCAAGTATCAAGTATTAAATGTTCTGTTTAGATTATTTGAGATATCTTGTATTCGAATATTGTAAAAGTATTGAAATAATTGTATCATTATTTTTATGTGAGGAAAGATGTTGTATTAAAATATTACATACTATCTCTCTCTGATACAAGAAATCCTAAAAGAGACGAGAAGAACTAAAGAAGTCCGCCCCCAGCGGCCAGCACACAAGACAAGTGAAATCAACCATAAAGTTAATTGCAAGCACAATCTGAAAGTGTCCAATAAGCAGAAATAATGCGGAAACTACCAAGCAGAAGTCCAATCGAAATATCCTACTAAACTTTGTCACCATCCAAGAATTTAATCAATTTGAATATAGACTAATTAATTCAATGATTATCCGAACATGAGATAGTTTCCAACGAAAATCGGTTTTATTTCTTTTTCTTACAAAGATTCAATCTCGGGAAGGTTGATCTCATAGGTAGACAAAATAATTGTGAATTTTTTGTTGGAATGGACGTATAAATTTGGGCAGTTGTGAAGAGGGGTCTGAAGTGGTTGGAAGTCAACACCAAGGCCAACTCTACATTGAATTAGCCTATTTATTAGCTTCTTGGGGGTGCCGGCCACGCCTCCTTATTAAAGTTCCAGGTCGTGACACTTTCGTCTTCGGTTATATCTAGGCTTAGCTTGATACAAAATTGAACAAGAATTAGTGTACCAGAAATTAAGTTTTGGTTTGATCCCATTCAGGCAAGGCAATTAATTTCTCACCTTCGGACATTCCGTCCGTCAGACGTTCAAGGGCACGGGGAAGAATAGTGATTGTCCTATGTGCTATCGCCGGACTTGGATACCCTGGGGACATATAATGTTGTCCCCAAATAGGGACAATGGTTAATATAGTCAATTAACCTAAATCATTAATTGAGAGTTTCTCTCTCCATTAATAACTACCCCACTTTAAACCATTCTCTCTCCCCTTTTTAGCCGTAATGCCATTAATCATGGATTTCTCTCTCCACCTTTTGAGCCTTAATCTTATTAATTACGTATATTCTCTCTCTAGTAAATATATTTTTTCCCAAACCCTATTTTGAACTTCGAACCACTAATACAGGCAGGCCTTCGAACCATTAATGTAGGACTTCGACCACTAATGTAGGACTTCGAACTACTAATGCAGGCCTTCGAACCACTAATGCAAGCCTTCGAACCACTAATGTAGACCTTCGAACCACTAATGTTGGACTTTGAACCACTAATGTAGGCCTTCGAACCACTAATGCAAGCCTTCGAACCACTAATGTAGGACTTCGAACCACTAATGTAGGACTTTGAACCACTAATACAGGTCTTCGAACTACTAATGTAGGACTTCGAACCACTAATGCAGGACTTCGAACCACTAATAGAGGACTTCAAACCACTAATTTCCGACTTCGAACCACTAATGTAAGACTTCGAACCACTAATGGAAGACTTCGAACTACTAATGTCGGACTTTGAACCACTAATGTCAGACTTTGAACCACTAATGTAGGCCTTCGAACCACTAATGTAGGACTTCGAACCACTGATATAGGATTTCGAACCATTAATGTAGACTTTGAACCGATGACCTAACACTATAAAAACCATCAACGATCAACGATAAAATAAATAACTGGAAAATAAAATAAATTATGAGTTTAAAATTTAAAGTTTCCTTAAAAAAAGGGATATTTAATGATACTTATGCTAAAAAGAAGGAAGCTATTAAATGCTGGGTTTTTAAAAAAATGGGACATTTAATGATAATTATGCTAAAAAGGAGGAGATTATTAAATGCTCGGGTTTTTAGGTTTAGATAAATGTCAAAAATGTCCTTGGTGATTAATAGTCATTAGATCAGAATCTTTGGGATATATTCTAATCTAAAGGCCGAGATTTAAGTCCCTATTTAGGGACAACTTTATATGTCCACAGGGTATCCAATTCCGTGCTATCGTCGTATCGCGACAATTTTCATTTTCACTAAATTTTACGTAGAATTTCGAAAAAGTTTACGAATGTGATTTCGCAAAATAGATTCCACATTTCACATTGTACTATGTATATTAATAAATTTTACCATTTAAATAGACATGATGAAGGATGGTACCAATTTTGGATGCATCTCCCCACAAGCTAGCTTGACTAGTTTAGTAATTGTAAGTTTTAGTATGTTTTTGTTTTAAAACAAATTTTATGATAAAAAAATCAACGTTCAATATTTTCACAAAAATACAGTCAAGATGGCAAGGGAGTTGGAACCGAGTTCGATCGTAGACATGTAAAATATTCTAGAATTGTCTTATAACATGTGCTTAATTATTCATTTATGTTTTAATGGGTAAATCAGTTACAATAAAATGGTTCGCCCAATTAATAAAAAAAATTATTTGGAGTTCTTGAATCATTCGCCTAATTATATTAGTTTAGTTCGTCCTAGAACACATCGTGTAACACATATAATAAATCGTCGCATGCTAGGTTGATCAAATATGAATCAATGTTTAACTTAGTTATGATAAAATAGATTTAGAATTCAGATAATTATCATAAAATAGGTTGCTCTAAAAAAATCATGAACAAGGGTAGAAGACCAAATCTGATTTTACTTTGATTATTATATCCAATGCGCCAAAATCAAGCAAAATTACTAATATTAATCACTGCTAAATGCACCACCAAAAGTGTTCCTAAGTGTGGTAGTTAATAAACACGCACACGGAAATAATCTCCACAATAAATGCAAGCTCATAGTTTTGCCTAACTAAAGTAATCGGCAGACTATTCTCCATTATTATGACAAATCCGCAGATACGTTGACCTGCTGAGATTAGTGAACTAATTAATTGTGGATATTAAAGGCAACGCATCACGAGGCTGCCGTTGCCATTAACCAGCATTTAATAGTTGACCTCGTTGACTTAATTAAGCACGAGCGACACGCGGCTAGGGGGAATTGTTTCAAGGCCTCGTTATTCGGAACTTGCAAATAAATAATTGGTATATTCGATTCCCAAATAAATTCTTTTCAGAAAAAAATATTTTAGCATTACTAGATTATACGGTAGATTTAACTAGTAATAGATATTTAACTTTAAAATTTTACATTAAAATTTATAAAAAAATATTTACAATCTTTTGTGATTCAAATTAGCGCCAACTTGGATGTGTCAAATTAAAGGAGACATGATAAAAATGTTTGTTTACATTGTATGATGCTATTAGTTCGGGTGCAACAAAATAATTAGGTCATTTTTTCATAAAGAAGTTTGCATTAAAGAATTTCTCAAATTTTTACATCCAACCAAATTTTGATGAATTTTTAACGCATATAAATTAATTCATCATTCTTATATTAAATAATATAGTATCTTCAATCAAAACTCGTGTATTAAAAATGACAATCATATAACTCATAATAATAGAAACAAAATCAATCTATTATAATAACTTAATAAAAAAAATTATATCCAATCCTATATTTTTGATCAATAAATTAATCAATATTCAATACTATTTTATACTATTCTCATCTTTATCTGCGTCTCAGATCGTTAGCGATCATAGAGAATAAATGCGAGATGAGGCGAACCATGGAGATAGAACATAGAGTTGACAATTTATTCCCAGTCCGTGATCGAAATGGACTTTTGTAATACTACGAAGAAAGTAATGGTCCAAATCGGTTTACAAGTGCACGTCTCAAAATTAATATCAATAACGTGTAACGATATTTAATCTCCGGCGGTGCCGTTGATGAGCGGCCAGCTTCACCGAAAGTTGTAGCGGAGGACTCCAACTTTTCATGAGCTTGTAAAAAATCCTAATAACTCGCTATCTTATAACTTTCTGTTGGTAGAAATTTTTTAACGATATTGATTATACAGTTTATAATTATTTTATTTTTCTTCTGAAAATCCATTTTGACATGCTCTAACATATTCCCAAATCAAGATCATAACAAAAGATTAGATTTTTTTATTAATGAGAATTTCAATTCAAGTCTTGAATTTTTTCTCTCTATTCAGCATGTCATGCTGCATAAACCTAATTAACTCTGGACAATATTCAAATATTTATTTTAATATAACCTCAAAACGTAGCTGTACTGTAAACTGGTATAGGAAATGAATTAATACCCCGGCACCTAACAAATATCTTTTTACCTGGAAAAATATTCGTCAGAAACAAAATATCTCCTTTTCACTTTTCAGTCTGTCCTTTGGATCGAAATGGACTTGTCTCTGGCCATTGGGCCCAAACGAGCCACGAGTCCCCTGGCCCAGCAATTAAATACTTTCAGGATCTCGATCCAGTAATGACTCAGGTCCCGTTCATTTATAACACCCAACCGTAAGTTCGACCCATATAGCATGGTCCGAAGTCTTTGTCATGTACAAAAATACCTATATAATTACAACTCGACAATTTAGTCTAATCAATATTCGGATGTTTCTATTAAGAAATAATTAATGATGACACGAGCAACTAGTCCTCAACAGGCAATTTATTTTATTTAATAAGTAGACTTCATACAATATCAAACTTGGACGCGAGAGTTCGACGTTCCTTGGCTCGATCCACAACAAGAACAATAATTAGATCATAAACATACATTAGGGCAATGCCAAAGTAAGTAAATAAATCCATCACTTGGAGGCGAAAGGAATTGCCCTGATCACGGTTTGGTGGTACAAGGCGGCGAGAGCAGCGCCGGCGAACGGTCCTATCCAGAATATCCACTGCATCCAAGGACACACTAAAAATTATCACGCTAATTATTGTTGAGAATATCATATTGTTGATTGTAAATGTGAGAATGGTATTATAAGCGTTAAAAATTAACCAATATAAATTTTGAATTTAATAAAAAAAATTGTAATATAATATTAAAATAAATTAGAAGCGTGCTCATTAATTTTTTCACACATTATTATTCCGTTGTGTTTTAAGATTAATGTGTTGTAATCTCCATATGACTATTTGTTGTTGAAACGTACGGTGACGGTATGAAAGATAAAATAATTTTGTGGGTTGGTGTCATTAAGATTTCGAGGATTTCGTATATATTTTTTCAGACAATTAGTTCAACTCTCCGAGTTTATTGCGAGTACGCACTAACGCCGTCAAGTTACCGAGACACGAGATTCAAAACGTGTACGACTTGAACCCGACTAATGACACCCTAATATGAAAAAATGATAGATGCTTTAGATGGGAATGAGTAAGATGATTTCGTTATACGAAATGGAAATCATAAGTCCCTATTTATAGAGGTGTTAGAGTCACAAATGGAGTCTATAACATCATCAAAACGTTCTTCAAACGATTTAAATTGATGGTTGTTCGAATAGTCGCATATGGTGAGTTCAAACGAAGAGGACTTTCCTGGTGAGGGCCAATACACTCCATATACCCAGCGGCTACCGGGTTTCATAGGCCTTGCTAACTTGGCTCCCGTAAGGAAGGCGGCGTCTGGTGGGTCCGTACATTTTCGCACCCTGTTGTCCAACAATAACTCATACCTGGCTTCCTTCGGATGTCCAGCGCCTTTCGCGTCCTCCATTTTTCCAAGCCAAAACTCAAAATTTTTTACCGAACAGCACATTTTCATTTGGGCAGATAACACAATCCTCTTAACCCCCTCTAGATGACGCTCTCCCTAGACCCCTACGACCTATTTTGTCAAGTCAATCTCATTATTATTGACGGATTACATGTGACTAAAATTTGTCGTAACGATTTATATCTCGTGAATTGAAAATTATAAAAATATCCAAAATTTGCTAATGTGATGGTTTTTTAATAAGCGTTAATATTTTTTATCACCGTTCTAAAAAAACCTAAAATTTTAAATTGGTTATGAGGATTTTAAGGAGATGGTTTTTTAACGAGGGTCAATATTTTTTATCACCATTCTAAAAAACTAAAATTTTAGATTGGTTAGGAGAATTTTAAGAGAGAGGGGCTCACATGGTCATTCCATGCATGGTCCTTGTTGTAGACGAGAGCAGCACCAAGACTCCTGGCCGGGTTGATCCCTGTACCCGTGATTGGGATGGTCGCCAAGTGCACCAAAAACACGGCGAACCCAATCGGCAACGGCGCCAAAATCTGTTCACACATATATATATCCATCAACCACTTTGAATGGAAAACTGAAAGAATTTTAACGCAAGGTGAGTGAGTTTCAACAATGGTAATGGTTTATAGCTTACAGGGACATGAGAATCTCTGGCGTGGCGCTTGGCGTCCGTGGCGGAGAAAACGGTGTAGACGAGGACGAAGGTTCCGACGATCTCGGCCCCGAGCCCGTCGCCCTTGGTATAGCCCGAAGACACTATATTAGCCCCGCCACCTAGCCTCTCGTACTGGCCGGCTTGGAAGCTTTTAACGACGGCAGCCCCACATATGGCTCCCAGGCACTGCATTATTATGTAGAAGACGGCCCGGGTCACGGATAGCTTCCTCGCGAGCAGCAGCCCGAACGTCACTGCCGGATTTATATGACCTCCTGCACGATCACACAGTAAAATTGGAATTTAACCCAAAATTTTAAAATAATGAATAGTCCCATTTTACAATCAATGAGTAATCGCATTGTAATTTGTGATATTAACATAATAATGAACATAAAATTAATTTGTTATATTACATTGTTAGTTTTTTTCCAACTATGTTTATTGTATTAGTTAAGAGATCGACAACCATAAGTTGGCGAGTTATTTTTGGTTAGTTATGATAAAATGTAACATATTTTTAGAAAAAAATGTTAGAATCACAATATCCAACCAAAAATAATAACAGAATGAATAAACAAATTTTTTCACACTTATTCTATTAGTTCCGATTTAAGTTAATTACTAACATGATATGTCGAATTAGAAACAGGTACCTGAAATTCCAGAGGTACAATAGACAAGAGCAAAGATCATGCCACCAAAAGCCCATGCAATGCCCAGGGCTCCAACAGTGGAGCACTTGCTTGGCGACTTGTCCACGCCCATCACCGTTAGGACAGTGACATAGAGGAACAAGAAAGTGGCGACGAACTCCGCGATCCCGGCCCTGTAGAACGACCACGAGGACAACTCTCCGGCCTCGAAAATCGGGGCCGGAGGTGGCTCTCGGTAGTCCTTATCAGTACTAATGTCCTGTGTTTGAGCAGCTGTTCCTATTGGCTGCCTCTCTCTGTACCTACTTGCACCCACATTTACGTCCTCTTCTCTTCCCTCCATTTTGTCTGAGATTGTAGTTGATTTGGGTGGACTGGGAAAATGGTTATTTATTTAGATATGGGAAGCTTATGTTAGAACCAGCAAGAGCTAGGGAGTAGTTCAGAATTGGTAGTGTAAAAGAAGAAAGTGTTTTGGTTTGCCTTTTGATTGACGATGAAGATGATTATGAATTGACTTGTTGCTTGCCTTCCAGTGGATATCTACTAGAGTACGTTTTTCCCAAGGAATGATGCAAGTGTGACACCAAACTTACCAATTTTTTAAGATTAATACTTAAACTTATTGATAAAGTAATTGTTTAAACTTCACCCCAAAAAAAAGTAAATGTTTAAACTTCATGATGATTTGAAATTTTTCTTGACACTTTTCAAAAGTCTTGGTGAATGTCTCATACTGCCTCATACTGTTCAAATGTGGATTAGTTAGCCCTTTAAGTTTGCATACTAAAGAGTACAAACCACTTTTTTTAATCGGGAATATAACCAGATCTAAATCCGTTGATAAAAATATTAAATGATAACAAATTGTTTATACCAAATAATTAAAAATATTGTATTCGCAATAACTCGAAACTAGATACTTCTTACTACAACTATCTTGGCAAGATCCAAATAGAGTTCAGGAACTGTTATAATATATAAAGGCAGGATCCAAACTCAGTCGGACTCTCCTACAAAATGGGATAACACAAAACAAAGAACATAAACATGGGCCGATCTGTTCTAGATCCGTAGATTGAATTGAGCCCAGAACGGAAAAGCCAACCTTCCAATAGCCCACGCAAGCGGGTCCTAATATGCCGCCGGAGATAAATAACCATAAACTACTATTTGGGCCTCCGTCCGGGATGGATAAAAAGAGCCCATCTCAATATGGAATCGTCTAATCGTCATATCATCAAATGATTCTCCTCTTTCTTTTTACTAATTCAGTTTAGACGCAACTAAGATGGTTCAGTTTTATCTCTTGATTCAAAAAGCTAATAATTGATGTACTGGTCAGCTGAGTGTTAAGTACAAAATACAAACAATGATAAGTGGGGGAGAATCCATGGTGGGATTTTCCTGGTAGCAATTGTCTAGGAATCTTCCTCAACTCTCTTTTTATAAAACTGAATCTGGGACGCAATTTTTCGTATGGGTCTTAAGGTGTCTGCCACAACCCGCTCGTGCAATGCCCAAAAGGAAATTTCAAAGTAACGAGCCGAAAGGCATATCATTTGACCATCTTTTTCTTCCATGGAGATGATGAGATTTTCAATCAGCTTAAAAACTAAAAAGAATCGTCAATTTTTTAGGTTAAAATTATCCTAAAGATAGATTAATTATTTAAGATTCGATCAGATAAGACCAAATTATAAAATATAGTCAAATTTACATGATTCGAATTTGTGAATTATAGTTACGTTCTAATTACGTTCAATTCTAAAGAGCGGGTGATTAGGTAACTAAAGTTTCACATGTTTTAAGAAAAAAGGTTGCTTATAAAACCAACACCATGTCTTGTCTGTTCCCCATTGTACCAAGTTTCCAAATATCTTTTCCTTACATTTCCTATGTTAGTCTTTTGCTAAAAGTAACCCAGGTAAAAAGAAAAGGTTAAGAGTATGTGTAAGTCAAAAAAGATGTTGTATTAAGAAATGTCAAAAGATGCCACATTTTCGGCGGTGCTGCTTACAGAAAGGACTTCACTATCGTAGACGATGACCATCGGATGATTAATTTGGTTGACACGTTCTATTGTAAATTTTAATAGGCTACTTAAATTTGGGCATAAATTCATCGTCACATATTAAATAATGGTACAACATTTTATTGTATAAAAATAATTTACATCTCTCGTATTTTAACCTAGGTTATAAAAATATATCTCTACTGAATTCCTGAATGCTGAATCACCATAATCAAAATTTAAAGTCGAAATTTTATTTATGTAATATGACAATTTGATTTACAGGATCCGTTCCTCAATCGCTATCCAACTTGGCTCGCAGTCACCCTCCAGGGTGTACAACATCAGGTGGAGGCATGAACCTATCGGACACGTGGCAGCACATGAAAGGATGAGTGAGAGGCATGGGCAGTGAGTGTGAAGTGGATTGGGTTTTTGTTGGGCAGTTGTCTTTTGTCGTGGGCCTCGGACACGTGACAGGCACGAGGGCCCCCTACCTCGAATGTCTGTCTCCTATTTAATGCAATTTACTAGTTAGAAGAACGGACTAACTATGATTCTAATCACATCAAACTACACAGGTTATCAAGTTTTTGTTTATGAGTACATATTTATAATATTGAAACAAGTGCTCATTTAAATATTGTCGAATGTATAATGTTCGAGATAGTAAATATGTTAGAACAGTTATACATTGAATGGACTATGTACCGGAAATGGGCCCCGGGTCCATGTCTAGAGTAGACTGGGCTATTGGCCATACCCCTTCACAGCTAAGCGATAGCTATAATCTGAGGCCTAGAAACAAATAAGATCTAGGTTGTTGGGTTTAGGACTTTGGCGCATTAATTTCATCAGATGGCCTGACCCCACCACATCTAAGTGGGTCCTCAACAAAATACACCATCCTCGATTGTTTATTGTACTAAATTTTAGACTTTTCATTTTTTTTCATTTATCGACTTATTGGTGGATACTTACATATAATCAATTAGATTCAAATGCCACGTATAAAATCATATAGAACAATTGGTATATAGCCCACCACAGGCCCCGAGATAAACATTGTAGTGACCAGAGGGTTCGAAGAGTTGACCGGAGATAAATGGGAACGGAATTATACGAAATTGTGGAATTACAAATACGTATTTCCCATCAATTCACGGGATAGAATTATTTGAATGTCGTGCAGACAGGTGAGCACAGGCCCCATTGATATTACAGTTCGAAGGAAAGATAATGGATGTACATATAACAAATAGTATTCATTAATAATAATAGGGAAAATAATCTTTAAGTACCTTATGGTTTACAAAAAAATCATTTTAGTACCCTATGGTAAAGAACCCTTAATTCGAGTCATACCTCACCAATTTTCCATCACTTTGGTCCCAAAATTATGATATTGTCCCTCTCTGAATCTGAACCTAACTAAACTCAATTCAACCGGACCGAACTCATATTCAATTTAATCCAATGGAGCGTAAAAAATAAGATATGACTCGGATTGATCTGAAATTTTACAAGAAGTATCCTAAAAATACGCAGGACTTACGGAAAAAAATTCAGAAATTTTAGAGGTCCGGAAGTAATTTTTTTTCAAAGTGCTGACATTCATAAAATCATATAAAATAGAAAATATATCCAATTAAGTTGAAACTTGTCCCATTAGAAAGAATCCTAAAAATACACATGATTTACAAAATAAATTTTAGTAATTTTAGAGACACAAAAGTATTTCTTTTATTTTTTGAAGTATTAAAACTTCGTAAAATCGTATAAAATAGAAAAAAAATATCCAAATTGAGTTGAAACTTGTCCCATGAGACCTTAAGAACTTCCAATCAATTTAGGAACCAAAATATATCCCTGGGACAAGTTTTAACTTAATTGGATGTATTTTCTATTTTATGTGATTTTACGAAATATTTCAGCGTTTTGAAAAATAAAAAAATACTTTCAAGCCTCTAAAATTCCTGAAATTTTTTTTGTAAGTCGTTTGTATTTTTAGAATACTTCTTGTAAAATATTAGCTCAATCCGAGTCATATCTTATTTTCTACGCCTCATTGGGTTAAATTGAATATAGGTTTGGTCCGGTTAAATTAGGTTTGGTTAGGTTCTGATTCAAGGAGGGGTAGTATCGTAATTTGGGACCAAAGTGATGGAAAATTGGTGAGGTATGACTCGAATTAAGGATTCTTTACCACAGGGTACTAAATTGATTTTTTCGCAAACCACAGGGGACTTAAAGATTCTTTTCCCATAATAATAATATTAGAATCGTCGATATTTCGTGACGTTAGACTCATATATCGTGTGGGGATGCACAAGCAATTTTGCCAACTCCTTGACAGACGTCCAACGAGTCCCGAGCCATTGTATTTATCTATCTTGTGTTCTTTTCCGCGATTGTATAATTTCTGCAAATCGCTCCACCTTGTCAAGGGCTTCCCGAACAAGGCTCACGTGGCCATGTAACTGTAAAGAGGAGCATCCGACGACTCGATTATTACATTTTTCGAAATTTCGAGTTGGATATAAACACTCGAAAAAATTAATTAAATTTAGGGTTTACATATAAATTAAAGATCGACTGGTGATAGTCAATATTATGTGTCTAATCTTAAAAAAAAAAGGAACCCGAGGACTTGACAAATGGCCCACCAAATTTAAAGGCATCGAGATGGAATATATTTTGAGGGTCTAAGACCATCCGCATTGGTGCCCCCGCTACAGTGCGCGCCCTGGGCGCCACGTCAGCCGCGCCCCTGCTCTCAGTTTTCAGCCCACAGTGGTGCCCCTGCTACAGTGCCACGCCCTGGGCGCCACGTCAGCTTTTTTCTCAGCTCAGCTTTTTTAAAATTCAGCTAACTATATCATAATCGAATATTTTTTCGCGTTTATTTCGAAGTGCGAAATTTTACGAAATATAAATTTTATAAAATTTGAAATATATTACATATATTTTTTAATTAAATATAATATGTTGTTTAATTATATAAGTGCATGAGTTAGGGTTTAGGGTTAGGGTTAGGGTTAGGGTTAGGGTAAGGGTAAAAGTTTATAATCATCAATCTATATTTAGTCAAAATCTTATGAATCATAGACTAATTATATCAAATTATAGTTTATTACATCAAATTACATAATTTATAACAAATTACATATTTGTATTAGTCTATAGTTAGGAATAGGGTAAGGGTTAGGGTAAGGATTAGGTTATTTAGGGTTTAGGGTTTAGGTTATCAAGGGTTTATGGTTTAAGAGTTAGGTTATCAAATAAATATAAATTACATAAAAATACATAATTTCTATCAAATTATATACAAATTATATAAAAGTACACAATTTATATCAAATTACATACAAATTAAATAATTTACATTAAATTGCATACAAATTACATAAAAATACATAATTTCTATCAAATTACATAATTTATCTCAAATGTCATAATTTAAACAATACAAATAAGATTATTGTACTAAACTAATTTTATAAAATTATGAAAAACAATAAATATATATATATATATATATATATATATATATATATATATCAAACATAATATTGCAAAATTGTAAAAATATTTTTTTTACAATTTTTTTAATCCAAAAAGTCTAATTATTATGATTAAAAATTATTAAAAAAATTATTAAAAAAATTTAATCGCACAAAAAAGTCAAAAAAAGTAAAATAATTTTTAAGAATTTTTTTCCAATTTTTTCCGATTTTTTTTAATTTTTTTCCGATTTTCTTAAAAAAAATAAAAAAAATATATTATTACCCCGGGCGACGTGACCCAATCAGAAGGGGCCACGTCGCCCGGGGCGAGGCGCGCCCCGACTGACACCAGGGGCGCCGCGAGGTTTTCCTCGCGTCCAATCCCGGGCCACCACGTGGCGCGCCCGGGGCGCGTGACCACCCCGCTGCGGGTGGTCTAATGCATGTTGGTTTGAATAGAAGCACCATCGGGCTGGGATGCTTACAAGATTTCACAAACTCTCACAATGGGTGTCTTTGGCATCTACGAAGGGAGTTAGTCTCGTGGTAATCATTTTATTATGTGATCAAATGTTTAATAAAAATTAGTAAGTACATCCTCCTCAACTTATAAAAACTTAGTTATATAATACACTTTTCTTTAGTTATCTTTAGAAGGCTATAATATGAACAGATCCAGAACTATGTTTTCTCAATTGTGGCGGCACCCGGCCGTACCTTAAACATCCACTGGGGTATTCAAGCGATTTGACGTGGAGGCACTCTTCACTCTGTATCTCGTTCTTCGTTGTACTAATTATTATAGCCGATTAAATATTATTAGTGATGATTGTAATTATCGGCCCAATTGCAAAAGTTTAACCAGGAATGTTCAACTTACCCAAAAAAAAAAAACCAAAAACGGTCAAAAATTTTAAACAATTAAGCAAATCCTAGTGAGATCGATTAATCTGTTATTATATTAGAGAGATCAGAAAACTGATCCAACTGAAATTTTCGAACTCCATGTATAATATTGTGTAGGCAGGAAACATAAATATGTATTCGTGCATTGATTGATTATTTAAATTTCTTCGATGGATGTAAGAAGATTAATTTGTCCGACAAACCATAGATTATAAAGGAAAAATATGGGTGGTTATTAATTGTGTCCCCATCATCCAACTCAAATCAATCTTTCCCTTCCATCCACCCTCACCCTCACCCCCATCACAACAGTGGCCACCGGATCCACCACCAACGACATCGTTTCCGATAATATTTTTGATGAATCGGAGAAAAATAATCGAAATGTTATGGTGACTTGTATGCCGAATCAGTATTTTCGTGACACGGAGGCAATTTGGTCAACATATGTAGGGGTGTAATCAGGGCGGTTTGGTGGTTTCGGGATAGTTTTTCACACCAAAACCAACATTTTAACATGTCAATTTTTAAATCACCGGTTATATGGTTTGACGGTTTCGTGGTTTGATATCGGTTAGAAACCATTTATTAACTTTGAAATGATATGGGCCAATTAGAAGCCCACTTCGGTAAGCCCAACATTAAAACAGGGAGTATTAGTGTATTTTCACAAAATATTAGTGTATTGTCACAAAAAAAACTCTGTTTCGTGGTTTTGCGTGTTCGTAATTTGGTTTCGTGCTCTCCCCGAACCACACCGCCGGAGTAATCGGGGCGGTTTCAAACCGCACCATTTAGCCATTAGAGAACGCGGTTTGGGAAAATGTTGGTTTGATGGTTTCGGTATGAGTCGGTTTGGTGGTTTCGGTCGGTTTCTGCTCTCCCCTAAACATATGCCATGTCGGTTTTTGACATTTTTATTTTGATTTATACCATTTGGTGACATATACTAGTGTATGACAATGAAGACTATTAGAAAAATAATTAATGTATTTCAATAATGAAAAATATACAGTAACTACTACTATAAAAATTACTTATAGTGATATTAACATTAATATAAGGTTCTTCACTATGGAGATATTATTTCGAAACTTTGATTATTTACCGGACTTTATCACGCTAGGATTTTGACGAGTCAAACAAGTGAGAATTATAAATTGAATAGGTTATAATATTACCACTAATACATTCTACTTATAAAATAATTATCATAACACATTTGTTTCTCCTATCAATTTATTTTGGCGTTACATTCATTTACAAGTTTAAAAAATATAATAGTTTGTCATTAATATTTTTGCAGGGCCTTATTTGATAGACCATTTGACGAATGTCAAATTTGTAATAAAGTTCAATCCGATAATTTTTTTATAGTGTGATAGAAGTGTCACGTTAATTTACATGTTTTTGTTATTATTATAAAAAATGAGAAATGGGTTACCAGAACACGATAAACTAAAATAGGCCGACCTAACAACGTTAGATGCTTCGCACGTGCACTCGACCTTTAGCTATCTTTTTACTTCTTTAATTTCCATTCCACCTAAAATAATTTTAAATTTTCTCGTTTAATTTATTGGAGGATGTCCCACGATAAATCCTCCTGTAATCATAGTCATGATTTCGTTGCTTTATTTAGCATCTATATTGGATTATGCAAAAGGAGAATAAAATGTACTGGCCCTATCGTCATGCTGATGCACGTATGCGATATCTTAAATTAGTCTATTGAGAAATAACCATTTTGGATATGAATTCTCT
The DNA here is from genome assembly GCA_012979155.1 of Hypericum perforatum. NCBI lineage: Eukaryota > Viridiplantae > Streptophyta > Magnoliopsida > Malpighiales > Hypericaceae > Hypericum > Hypericum perforatum. The sequence continues at coordinate 40,762 of SOPF01028776.1, read as the reverse complement.
GAACAATACGTTTTATATTTGTAAACTTAAACCCAAAAAAATCAATTTTATACATTTTACACTTGCCGATTTTTATTAAAACATATCGTTGTCAAGTATTTCTTGTTCATTATCTTTTTTTTTAAAAAAAATTAAAAATTATGAATTAATTCACATATACACTAATTGTTCTAACATCAAATGAATAACATTATCAATGCACATCATAATCAATAGCATGGATTGAAACTTGCAGATAAGTAGGGTACCAAACTTATTGATTGGCAGTCCATTTAAGATTGTTACCATTTTTTTCTCGATATCGCATTTGATATAAAGGAAATCAAGTGTGGATTTTTTTGGCGATACTGAACGGGATAAGAATGCCTATAAATGACTTCTCGAATCTCGAGTGCATATGTCCTACTATAATATTTCCCGTCCCATCTCATTATTCTTCACAACGTTAGTATTTATTTACTTAATATCAACAAATAAATATTTGGTTTAACTTATATAAAATTTGTTCTCATTTCAATTAGATATTTTGAGTGACTATGAGCCATTGGATATGTTAAATAGATAAATTATTTGTACAAAAATAAGAAAAAAATCTCCCGTACAATATTAATCTGGTGTCGAATATTACCATTCTTTACTTGACTCTCCAACAATGTTTGCACCATTTGTTAAGTTGAACATGACATTTTTCTTAATGAAATTAGGTCAGTCGTCATTTAATAATTTGCTTGAAACTTCAATCTCACATTGTTTCATCAAATTCAAACAAATTCAATTAAGATGCTTGAAGTGATCATATTTCCTTCCAAATGGAAAGAGTTATAGAGCCTTAATTTTTTTGAATTTTCTTTGCGAAATTCATCTAAATTAATTGCCTGGCTTCATAGATTGAGACCCCATCTGTGAACCATTTCACTATCAGATTGGAATCGAAATAATCTTGTGCGATTGACAAATACCTGTTCCAATCAATGTATGCACCCGTCTGCAGAATTGGGCCATGTTGAAAAATTCCCCCACCGAGTTCTTAGTCCATACCAGCTTTAACATCGAGAGAGCTACACCGTTGCCTGTGGTCCTTCAAGATGCATTACACTTTGATAGAAATCCGCAGTTTAATTGACATGGGTCTCGAATAGGTTGTTGACAATAAAACATGGTGTTAAATTTGTTGTAATTAACCATCATGCATTACGTTTACAACAATTTAATCATGAAGATTAAGTCATATTTATAATTTACTCATGACAAGGATATATTATAGTTAATGGAAGAGCTAAAGTATGTACTGCCTATGCAGCCGAAAGCAGAAAATATATTTCAATATCAAGCTAATTCATTGTGAATTCATGATTTGAGTCAAAATTGCCTGTCTTATAATAATTGCACTGGGACAGGAAATTTCTAGCGTAAGACAAATATTCTTACAACATCAACTAAATCTACTAATCTAAATCTAAGCACAATAAAAATAAGATCATAGAGTAAGAAAAAAAATCTGCCAAATTATAACGCAATTGTATGCAGTATGTGATTGGTCAGTCCTAATAGAACAGTTGTATGCAGTATGTGATTGGTAGCCGTCCATAAAAGGGAAGGGGCAAGTAAACCTGTAGTGGAATTAAGTATCGAATTCCTCAAAGTTCTCTACTAGTGCAGTGCCAAACTTTATGTTTCACAAAAGTTGCTCAGATAGTAAAAAATATATATTTACTTTGAGAAAATTTTAAATAAAATCTCATTATTGTAAACAAGTATTATTCAAAAAATTATTTCTAAAATACGGTCTAAGAATACTCTATTATGAATATCCAAATTTTTTAAGAAAAAATCATGATTCACAAAAAGCAATTTCCGTCTTTGGGTTGATGTCCTGGAGTCAATATAAGTAATGGACCCCGCCAACCAGCCCCTAATCATCGTTACCAATACTTATCTATTGATACAAAAGATTCGGATGCTTTCAGAAATGCGTTTCATCCATAAAATTAAAGCAGTTGCCTCCCACGAAAATACTATCGCGTAAAATATCCACTAACTATCTCATAATTAGGTTAAACTACTTTGTATGTGGAAACTTGATTAATCTTTAAAATTAAATTCGAATTTATAAGTATATCAAATAATGATAACATTTTTTCCAACCAGTTTCTATCATAACTGAGACCGTTTACTTAATTCAATAATTAGGTTGTTAGCAATGCAAAGCTTAGGATCCTCGAGTGAGTGTAGCATTTATTTAGTTAAACTCCTACGAGTCGCTCGTGGGGTGTACTAATCTTACGTACTAACTTTACATACATAAAAAATTAAAAAATATTTTAAGATACAATTTTGTGTTAAATTATTTTTTTATGAAATTTTCATAATAATTTATTTTTTCAGTGATCTTTAAATAATTATTTTGGTTGTTATTTTTTTAAAAAAATATTTTAAATTTTTTTTTAAAAAAATATTTCAGTGAGATATATAAGTTAATATTTAGGTAATGTTGAATATATAAAATATTATATTTTTATTATTTATGCAATATTATTTTTTTTTATTTTTTATTCGGAAAAAATGTCAATTTTTATTAAATGATAACTTATGTAAATGGATATCATTTTGCATGAGTTTTAAAGTATACAAAACCCTTCGTGCGTTTATATTGTTACTGGATACGGATATTGTTTATAGGCACTTGGAATAACTAACATTTGAAAATACAAAACAATAAGATGCTTCCAATTAGTTCACATGGAGCATGCGGCTCCTAATCAAATTGAGAATCTCGCGCACTGAATTTGTGTAATTATCACAATTTCGTTGCAAATATTAAGCATCTTTCAATAAGCTTTTTCATAATCTTTCCATAGTACTTTCTGACCAAAAAAGTGGCTTGTGTCAAATTTTTACTATAATCATCTAATCTAACTGAAATGGCAAATTAAATTCAAGTTGCATAGAAACGCAAAAAAAAAAAAAAACCCCCCACACAGATTTTACTCATTATATTATGAGGACTCAAATTCAAAAAATGATCTCATGTTAATTCATTTATCACCGAGTCTCGTGCGAGGTAGTGACAAATCATTTAAAAAAATAGTAAATGTTTCTGTATAATTGAATGAATTTTAAGTGAGCTTAGGGTTTGTATTAATTTTTTGTAAATATAGTTTTTTCGTAATAATTATATTTTGTATTAAAAATCTCTGTTAATTATGCTTTTTGTCATTACACCAATCACTAGGTTTTTCTCGTTAACTCTTTATCTGTTCATCGTTCGATATTCTAGTTCCTCAACATAGAAGAACCATACCAACCTATATCAAATTAGTGGTTAACCTCAACTGCAGCAAAGCTATTGTATGGGAGGCCTTGCACTATATTTTAGTATCTTTGATAAATAAATAAATTATATAAAAAAAATCATTTATAAGTAGTTTAATGTTTTTAGAGTCATAGAAATTTAATATACAAAATTAAATCGTGATAACTTGTATTCGGTAGTGTTTAACGAAATCACTCGTGAACTATGTGTAATATGGTATTCCCGACATTTGTACTATGTAACTTGACCTATGTATAGTCCACTTGAGGATATTGAAGATGTTATCACTCTGAGATATGTGTTGGAGAGAATACCATATCGGAAAGAACAAGTGGGTTGGGCAAGTTTATAAGTGTAGATGATCCACCTACCTATTACCTTAAGGTTTTGGGTTGGATATGGAAACTCTAACATAGTATCAGAGCGGGTTGATCCCGAGCCCATTATGAAGCCCATGGCCCGTTGTGCTCACATGACCCCCATTTGAAAGCACGAGAGGCAATGAAGCCCGTGCAAACTTTAGCCCAAGTGAGCTTTGTTTGAGGGGGCGTGTTGGAGAGAATACCACATCGGAAAGAACAAGTGGGTTGGGCAAGTTTATAAGTGTAGATGATCCACCTAATCATTGCCTTGAGGTTTTGGGTTGGATATGGACATTCTAACAATATGTAATAGTTGTTTACAGTAAATTGCCAAATTACGCGAAATAAAATGTCATATTCAGCTAAATTATTTTTTTAACGCAAACTAGCATGTCTTAAATTAAAACAACTAAAATTATTTTTAAAAATTTGATAGATTTGAAGTGAGCCTAGGGTTTGTATTATTTTTTTAAAATATAATTTCTTCACAATAATTACATGTTGTATTGAAACATATATGTTAAATTTTGTTATGTCTTTTGTCATTACACCAAATGAAATTTTGGCTATTTTTTTGATAAATAAATTTTAATTTTATGTATAAAAAATCGTTTTAAAAGTAGTTGTAATTTTTTTTAGTCATGGAGGTTCAATATACAAAATCAAATCTTGATGACTAATGTGAAACGAGCCTAACGAAATCACTCGTAAACTATGCGTAAAATGATATTCCCAACTAACTTGACGTATGTGTTTTAGACACTCCTCCGGATGATTGTATCTCTGTTCTTAAGGTTGATGAACCAACACTGTCAGTTTTGTAATATGTCTTCTGTTTAATGCAAGGATGCTAGCCATCCACCATTTTCACCAAAAAAAAAACTAACTTGACGTATGTAATACTCCTGAAGAGTGTTGTGGCCTGTGGGGCTGCTACTTGAATATATTGGAGATGTTACAACTCCGAGGAATGTAATAATTGTGGACGGTATATGGCTAAATTACGCGACACATTAAACATGAAAGAGATATTTTCTTTCCTAGGATCTTCTTACCGTACCGTAGATTTTTTTTCACTAAATTTTATGTAGTTGCACTCTCATAAAAGATAGGTTCGTGCAGTGAGTAAGTTTTTTTATTGGCCTCATTTCTTAATATATAGGGGTTTTGTTCATCCATTTCCACCAAAAAAAAATTGGCATAAATATAAATATATATATATATATATATATTTATGATTTTGAGGAAACAGTGGAAGAAGATGCCAGTGGTAGGATTGGGACCCATGTGAAGGGGATGGACGGAACATATTCCTAATTTTGATCCACAAAGAAAAGACCAATTGAAGCCATCTAAATCCATTCCCTAATCATTACTTTCCCCACTTAAACAATTAATCCACGCAGAAAGCTCAAGAACCCAAGAAAAAACTACAAAGATAAAAAAAAGTAACAAACAGTAAATATAATAATATTCTAGACATCAAATATCTACCGTTTGACCAAAATCTAAACGGCTCTCTTCCATTGGCTGGCTCCAGCTCACCATATGCACTTTATTTTAGTCAAAATTATAAGCACTCACGTAGGAAGAGATTATCGAGAGAAAAAAATGTTTGGGCATAGATTAAACAGCACAAAGGGATAAAGTAATGGGTAACCAAGTTTTTCTATTTGAAAGTTCTGGAATATTCAATAGTTTGAACAATTTGGTTTCAAGTTAGACATAATATTTGAATGACGTTTATTACATTATTGTTGATACAAATTTGATTTTTAAATTAAACAATAATTTTATCGCTCATTGATTGAAATGTTTGTTGGTAGATAGTAACTGACTGATTTTTGATTAAAACTAGTTATTTTTTCAAGGTAAACATTTATACTGAATTATACATGTTAAGAATTGATTCCTCTATGTGCGCATTATGCCGCTAGACCAACCTAGTTTTTCTTTTTATAAGGACCATTTGTTACTCTTCAAAAAATACCAACGATAGTTACACAAAATATACATGGAGTACTAACACCAAGTGAACTAGATAAGACAAATATTAATAGCGGTATTCCACAGAAAAGATATCAAATTTCATGTTTTTTAGAACATTGATAAGAATAATCAAGGTTTGAGTCAAATATTTACTGAGTCATTTAATTAATCTTTAAGTCAGGTACGACTTAAATGATGTCGAAAAAATTTGAACAAATATTTAACAATATTGTATTATCAGTAATTTAAATTAAGACTTTTTAGTTAAGGGTATAATTTTTTTTAAAAAATAGATCCAAATGTTTGTAACTTGTAAGTAGATAGGTAATTAATTTGGGAAAGATTCCAAGATGCAGGAAGGATCTTGCATTAGCATCATTTAATCGAGGTTGGAGAAGGCTAGGGTGCCTCAAATTTAGGAGCACTCGCAAAGCCGACAAATCCCCGTTTAAACGGGGCGACGTAAGGATGTTGTACGGAACATGTGTAACACTTCAACCATATTTTACATTTGGAGATTGCCACTAACAATGCTTGGTGACTTCATCGCCGAAACTATGGTGGTGGCTTCATGGCTCCACCAACCCACTAGGCACCATTTGGATTGGGATTTGACTGAGTCGCATGTATTTTGCATAAGAAATATTAGATCAGCGGAATTGAACATATCATCAGTAACATATAATAAAAAAACGAAATATGAAACGTTTGGAATAACTACACAAAATTTAAGAAAAATTGGTCACATCCAAAGTTGGATTCCAGAGTATACTTTAGCTTTAAAAGATAATAACCGAGAACACGAGCCACGCGAGGGAAACCACGCAAGCGAACAGCCCTAACTTTTTGCAAAAGGAATGATCAGAGTCAAAATAGACCAACTCATCGTAGAAACACAGTAGCTGCACGAAAGATGGAAGTTTTGAGTTCTAACATGCCAGGTGCTCGAAAGAGAGAAGATTAATGATTCAGGTTGACCCAATGTCTTTAAGTTTGGATATATATAGTTCGATTTGTTCAGTCGAGTTTAACATGACAATGATTGCCGGTATTTATTTATTTGAACCTGCAAGATAGTTTGTTTAATTTACTAAAAATATTTTGAATTTAAGTCTCAACCAACCTGATGATGATTTCAGTATTCACGTATAATCATTAACAATCCTTCGCCGGAACACAAAATGCATGCGGTGTACACAATAATAACAGCGATCAAGTGCACTTGGATTGATCTTTATAACAATGAGGACAATTTTAATCAAAGCTCTCTCTTTTGCGAAATGTCAAAGGTTTTCTGCGGAAAGTAGAAAAAAAAAAGAAAGATAAACTTACTATTGATTCTTCAAGTCGTTTTATATAATATTTTAAGAAAAAAGATTGTCAGGGGAGGAGGAGTGGACCCTACGGCGGAGGATGGGCCAAAGAGAGCCGTCCGATGGGAAAGGGCCCGCTATATGATGAGCCGGCGGCAAGTTCATTATGCGCGTGTTTTCCCTTTTATAGCGTGCCCAAAAATATTTCAAAGACGGGTCCATCACCGGCTCGATCGGCTTGAGCTCGTAAAAAGTTAAAAGTTAATGGCGACGAATGAGCGGCTGCGCCAATGCTCGACAGTTAGTGGTAGTAAATAGTACATAGCAAAAAAATTAGGGCAAATTTCTCTCACGTTCCTCTCCTTTGCTTAAATTACTATTTTTGTTCTTACTGTTTCAAAAAAGATAATTTTGTCCCCCGGATTTGATTAAATAACACCCTAAAGTCCCTGGTGCCGGATCGAAAAAATTTTCAGGCAACCAGGAACTTGAAATGTCAATTTTGCCCTTTAGTCAAAAGCTAAAAAAAACTAAGTAAATTAAGGGGGAGTTCGGAAGAGGAAGAAGGAGGAGGGAAGAGGATAAGGAGGAGGTAGAGGAGTAGAGGAGGAGAAAGAGGAGTTTAGAAGAGGAGGAGGGAGGAGGGAGAATGAGGAGTTAGGAGGAGGAGGAGGGCAGAGGGAGGAGGGAGAAGGAGGAATTAGGCGGAGGAGGAGGTCGGAGAAAGGAGGGAGAAAGAGGAGGAGGTAGGCGGAGGAAAAGGCCGGGAGAAGGAGGGAGAAAGAGGAGGAGGTAGGCGGAGGAGGAGAAGGAGAGCAAAGGAGGAGAAAGAGGAAGAAGAAGGAGAAGAAAGACTAAAGGGCAAAATCGATATTTCAAATTCTTGGTTGCCGGAGAAATTTTCCGATTCCGGCACCAGGGACCTTAGGGTGTTATTTAATCAAATTCGGGGGGCAAAATTATCTTTTTTGAAACAGTAGGAACGAAAATAGTAATTTAAGCAAAAGAGAGTGACGTGAGGAGAATTTACCCAAAAAAATAGTATATTACATTAAAACATTTTTTTTGCGATTTATAACATATGAAGACACTACTATTGTGTAGTAGATGGTTATTCTTAATCATAAGTCTTGTATCCGAATTCCTGAAAAAATCTATCTTTAAAATTTGAAGATTACACGTTTATTTTAAGTCTAAAAAATAGATTCTGTGTTATTCATAATGATCTCGACAAAAACTGTACAAAATAGTGACATAAGTTTATTCATCCCACTTTTGTAACTTTTGGTAAATGTTCCAGCTTATCCATTATTTAGGTCAATCTCAAAAGCAAATATACTATATACCCAACAATAAATTTAAGAATACCTCACATATAAAACACACAAAAATAAACTAGGTATTTGATGTCTATTGAGGTGCTAAAATGTCGAATAATTTTTTTATAACCGTTTTTATGTATTTCATATAACAAAAGATCAATTAAAGTTGCATCAAATTACATGATATTCAAATAAAATTTGGTCTAAAGATATGATGCAGAGTTGATGAAATGATCTAGTTATACTTACAAGTTTCATCGAAATTTTACTCTTACATAAAAATGATTAAAATCTGGTTTGAAGGAAAGGAAGCCAATAAAATCATTATTGGGCCTCCATTACGTCTATCGCGTTTATTGGGTTAGGCGGCCCTCGATAGGGAAATCCTACCGTAGCTTTCACCGGAGGGTGTTAACACCACTTGACGATCAAGCGCGTGAGGTCCAAACAAGACGATCGTTTGTCCGTTAGCGAAATGCGGTGTAACACACGTTACACCCAGAGAGCGTCTAAACATAACCCGTGTATTGAATTGGGGAACAAGGTGGGAAGGTTGATGGAGCCTCTCGATTGATGTTAAACTAGTCGTTGAAAAGGAAAATTCAGCAAATTCCAAGCCATAGGAATACAAACACTTAAATGTAACTTTTTTTTCCCAAAAGAGATACGTTTATGTATATATATATGTATATAAATATATATACGAGATTGGAAAATTTGAATACATAAGTCCATCAAGTTTATTAGGATGGAAAACAACTTAATCTATATGCAAAAAGTTAAGGCGGGATTTAACGGTGCGTCCAATCCGATATAGAATTAATAGACCTAGAAATATTAAGCAAATAACAAAGAGGGAGTTCAGTAAGATTACGCATAATATCTCCACATTTCAATCAGTTGTGGCAAACATATCCATTACAAAGAGAAAAGTAATCTGATAATTCGTTTCGATGACGGATGAGAAATTGTTAAAGCTAGCCTTTACTAAGAAAATCGCTTACGAAATAGTTGCATTTTTGCCATAAGCAGAGAAGAGGGCTTCCAAATTTTGGTATGATCATTCACGTTTTTCTTCTCTAGACTAACCCCTAAAGAACTCGACAAAAATAGTTGACCATCAGGCTTGAGAACCTACAAATATTCTAACTATATTTATGTGTCAAACGTGGATCAATTTGAATGTTAAAAAAAAACTTATTCTTAACATTCCAAATCATTCAACAAAAATACATAAAATGAAAGATAATAGCATATTCCTTGATACGTTTTTTGAAGTTGATAAAATTTAGACCACAAAAGTGACATTTAAAAAATTAAGTCAACCAAGTAGCATGTGAATGTTGATTTCATTAGTAGCTGAGCAAATAGAACAATCACCCGAGCAACTAAGGTGACATGTGTGTAGATTATAAACACTAGGGATACCATCATTCAACATTCTTCAAATAAAATTCTTGAGTGTTGGGAAGCATTAAGCTTCCAAAGTGAAGTCCAGATTTTTGGATTACAATAAGCATTGCTAGAGCTAGTAATGCCCGCATAGACAAGGATTCTTTTTTAGGAAATCATAATCATGTTTAACTGTATACGAGCCTTATTTAGCATGTTTCCAAATCATTGTGTCAATAGAAAGTGGTTCTCAAAATTCAACTGGGTAATAGCCATGATTTTACTACGAGTAAAAAGATTTAGCAATTCCAGTTCTTAGATCCAAGATGAAAGAGATCTGCCACTTAAATATATATCATATTTAAATATGAATTAATCAATATAAAAGTATAAAACGGGAATACAACTTGGGAAATCAAATTCCCGGAATTATATCCCGAAAAGCAATAAAATGGAGAATGAGGGGAGATAAAGAGTGGGAAACAGGTTCTTAGATTAGAAATTAATAGGCCTGCGACACGCACACCGTAACATAAATTCGATGCATCTAAAGAACAGTGATTCAGCTGACCTATGTTGCTTTCCGCAAAATTTTACTTTTAACAACCACCTAGTTTTATTGCACTTTCTGAGTTTTGATTTATTTTTTCACTATAACTGATATTCTTGTAAATGACGTTATAGTTAAATATGATTAATAAAAAAAAAAGATAAAAAATTTGCCTTCAAGAATTACAAACGTAGGTATACAAATAATTTTGGTATGGTTTTGGATCTCAGAGAATCAATTGAGGTATGGTCACCACACCATATTTTGTTCTTGTAAGGATATGAAATGAAAGTCTGTAGAAAAAGAACAAAAAATAAGAGAATTAAAGTATCTCTCTCTCTCCGCGGGTTAAATTATCCAGCAGCCGTACGGAGTTAATTATTTTGGAAGGGAATAAAAATTGACCTCATTTACTCACTTACCTTAAAAAAAAGCCAGGGGAACTTCAAAGCTATATACGGTAGATGGCAATTCTAAAAATTGACCTCATTTACTCACTTACCTTAAAAAAAGCCAGGGGAACTTCAAAGGTATATACGGTAGATGGCAATTCTAAAAATTGACCTTATTTACTCACTTATCTTAAAAAAAGCCAGGGGAACTTCAAAGGTATATACGGTAGATGGCAATTCTAAAATATATATATATATATATATATATATATATATATATGGTAGGTGTACCAGCAGCTGGGCAAAAGGGTAAAAGGAAATGAAAGCAATAACTTCACACCGCAAAGAAGCTACAGAAAAAAAATGACCATACTCCTATTAAATTTTAAGCTTATTTAGTAAAATTGTGTACGATTATTAGGTAGTTAATAGATAAAGTATAGAAATATGATTTTCAAAATCTTAGTTTTAAACAAAAATTTGAAAACAATAAGTTTGTAAATTTTCAGTATTTATAAATTTGTTCATCAATTTTGTATTAAAAAATGTAAGAATATCATTATATTCCAAAGAAATTCATAAGGGCTTTGTACGAATTTTGATTTTATTAATAAATAAGAATGAAAATTTAAGATTAAGCCAACAATGAGTACAAAATTAATTACTATATTAAATTTTCATATCAAACCTATTACCGCAAGTTTAACACCCGAGTGACACCAGTTGGAAAATGAGTTATTAATTTCTCTAATTTCTTAATTTCCATGATCATCTTCTATAGTTGAATTCGATTCTACTATTAATATTCCTTCCCCCATACCCACTTCTCCCTCTCTCCCAGAAAGGACCACTCTCACTTAAACCATTGGAACCCACAGAGATTTCTCCCCTACGCCCCCCTCTTCGCTCAGGTTGCCATCATCTCTCTTCTCTCTCTCTCTCTCTCTCTCTCTAGTTATTTAGCTCGCCGTCTTTGGGGTACGGCTCCTGCAGCCCACTGCGCTTTTCACCTCGTTGGTGGCGCAGTTAAAGTGGGGCTTTTACTGATCGACACCCACTTATTACTGCTGCAGATTTTTTTTATTACTACCCTTTTTCTTCCCCCATTCATTTAAAGAGAGCCCTCCCTCGCTCGCCATTAGACCCAAACAAGTTGTAAGATAGGCATCTCAGAGACCAGACCAGGTTCGTTCTAGTTTAGTTTAGTTTAGTTAGTTTGTAAGAACAAGTAAGTGTTATGGTTTTTGAGGTAGCTTTGGATCTTGGGACAAAGAGAGATAGGAACCTAAAACAATTTGACGAACTTCGTTAAAAAATTTCGCGTGTCTTATTGCTCGTCTTTTTATATGTTTCAGATCTACCGGTAACAAAAAAGGAGAAGAAAAAACCAAAACAGGTACAATGTTGCCCCAAAAGCAAGCAGAGGAAGCCATAGTCCCAACCAACAACGTCGCCGATATCCTCGACGGGAAAGACCAAGATGATCAACCCGCCGGAGAAGACGAACATCACTCCATTCTCAGCATGAAGAGCTTCCTCTGGCATGGGGGCTCCATCTGGGACGCTTGGTTCTCTTGTGCTTCCAATCAGGTACGTATGGTATCCCGACACTCACTGAACCGACAGAATAGAATAATTAAATAAAAAAAGGTTCGAGTTGGACACGACCATGACGACGAGTTCTCGGTTGTCGCAGGTGGCACAAGTGTTGTTGACGCTGCCATGCTCCTTCTCCCAGCTCGGGATGTTATCGGGGATACTCTTACAGGTGTTTTACGGGTTGATGGGGAGCTGGACGGCTTACCTCATCAGTGTTCTCTATGTTGAGTATAGAAGCAGGAAGGAGAAGGAAGGGGTCAGCTACAAAAACCATGTCATCCAGGTGACTTAACTATTATATATTTATTAATAAGTATCAATAATTATGTAAACCATTTATTTAACTCAATTTCAAGAGACAAGTTTTTCCTCTAATAGCATCATTTAAAAGCATGTTTTCTGGGATTAATTGCAGTGGTTCGAAGTTCTTGATGGGTTACTGGGTCCATACTGGAAGGCAGCTGGACTCGCCTTCAACTGTACTTTCCTCCTCTTTGGATCTGTCATCCAGCTTATTGCCTGTGCAAGGTAAAAAAAACAAATAATAATCAAATTAGCCCAAAATTATTATTATCCGTAACTGCGTCCTAATCATATAGTATGTATTTACACTAATTAATTGGTGGTGTCCTTTTTTTTTTTAATTATTTGGTCATAGTAATATTTATTACATCAACGACCGATTGGACAAGAGGACATGGACTTACATATTTGGAGCTTGTTGTGCAACCACTGTTTTCATCCCTTCTTTTCACAACTACCGGATTTGGTCCTTCCTTGGCCTTGGCATGACCACCTACACCGCGTGGTACTTGACCATCGCTGCTTTCGTCCACGGCCAAGTAAGTGTTCGAATATTAGAAAATTTTGTAAAAAATGAAAAATTATTCGTTACAATTTAATTTATGTAAGTTGATGGTTTTAGGCTGAAGGGGTTACACACTCGGGTCCAACCAAGATGGTTCTTTACTTCACAGGGGCTACTAACATACTCTACACATTCGGTGGACACGCTGTCACTGTGTAAGCTTTAAATTATCTATTTTACTGTTTATTATTGCTGGTATTATATATCATTAATTGAGCCTTTTCTAGTTTCACTTTTTTCTTCTTCTACTACTCTTTCTCTTTGGATTGCTTCTACACGGCTTCTCTTTGCAGCTTTTGCCGGTAAATTATAAGCCATAACCTTGGTTTTCGAGACCTACAGACCAAATCATATAAATTACATTATTTTGTTCCCACCCAGTCCCACTCCCATCCCCATCCGTTTTGGCCAGTAACGGAAATATAAAATAATCGTAAAAGTGTTCCTATTAACCAATTTTATTCAACTTTTAGGAATGAGCTTATTAACTCTAAATATTAGTTGTTTAAAAAGTTTTTGAAAGTGCCCCTTTTTACCTTACTATGGTCTAGTTTTAACTATATTCGTGAAACGCTTATTTACCTTTTTCAACTTACCTTTATTTGCTTTCCAACTTGTAGCCCATTTATTATGCTTTGAGCAACTATGGTCAGTTTGTCTTCACCTGCCACCGTTATTCCTCCTAATCATGAACCTAATGGCCAACAGTAAACGATTCTCCAATAATTTTCGTTATTTTATTAGAATCTTATGGCATATGGGTTCAATTTAACTTAACATCTAACTGTTCCTAGATCCTTTCCACAATTTTACCTTCTCACCTTCAGTTAGTAATTAATAGTAAATACTAATACCAATAAGTACAAACATGAATCCCTGAAGGAAATTGCTTTAATTTAACCAAAAATCTTAAATTTATTCCTAGTTAGTATCTATTTTGAACTAGTTAGTAATTATTACTGGTTATGATTATGAAATGATGATTGGTCAAATTTACTTGGTCTTTTAACTCTCTTTATTTTTTTGCAGGGAAATCATGCACGCCATGTGGAAACCCCAGAAGTTCAAGTATATTTACCTGCTTGCCACTCTCTACGTCTTCACACTAACGCTTCCGTCGGCTTCCGCCGTCTACTGGGCCTTCGGTGACCAGCTACTCAACCACGCAAACGCCTTCTCCCTCCTCCCCAAGACCCGTTTCCGTGACGCCGCCGTCGTCTTAATGCTCATTCACCAGGTCCTTTACCAATTCCATATTTCTCCCTCACGTAACGTAGCTGTATTTTAAATTCTCGAACCCGATGTTTGTTTCCGATCGCAGTTTATAACATTCGGATTCGCATGCACGCCGTTGTACTTCGTGTGGGAGAAGGTAATAGGGATGCATGACACGAAGAGTATATTTCTAAGGGCACTAGCTAGGCTGCCGGTGGTAATTCCGATATGGTTCCTCGCCATTATCTTCCCGTTCTTTGGGCCCATCAACTCCGCCGTCGGTGCTCTATTGGTCAGCTTCACCGTCTACATCATCCCGGCTTTAGCTCACATGCTCACTTACCGGAAAGCCTCCGCCAGACAGGTAAAATATTAATCGGTTTACTCATTGTTTCTAATTTATAATTTGGTATGTCGCGATCACCGTAAATTTACCGAAGGGGTGTATTGGTCATAGTACAGTGATTGGACACTCCGCGTTTGATGGGGATTCCCACATTCCATTGTTGATAGAAAGTGTCCTTAACAAAGAGATAGAGGGAGATGGGATGGTGGGGTTGGGGAGTGGGCAGCAAGTGTACAACCCAGCATTTATGGGTTGGGTTTGGAAATTTTGAAAGGGCAATAGATATATATGTAGGTGGTATGTTTTTTCCTTTAATTTTTTGTTAATTGGAGTGGAACACAGTCTGGTCCTATTTAGTAGACGAATTTTTCTAATTAGATTTTTTTTAGTTAAGATTTTAACGTAAGATCTTTGAAACTATCTCCGGAACAACTTAGATTGACAGGAGGTATGTCTATTTAGCAGACGATTGGCCCAATTACGTCTTTTCCGTTCGTAAATTTTTCTAAATCTATGTCCGGACTAATTCACATTGATAGGTGGCATGTCCTTTTCATTTAGTTATATTCTAACAGTTTCCCTACCTTCTTTCGGAATGAGCTGGCTTGATAGTCCAAATCCACAGTACACTGTTACCATCACTCCATATTATTTTGTCCAAAAGTATTTGCCTAACAAGATCAACCTCTGCCGTTGGCTACTACTTCCCCAACTTGTTCTATCTTGATTGTGAACTAGCTCCTAATTTTGGGGTTTCGGATATTTGGTCCAAAAGATTAAAAAAAAATACAAAGTTGGTTTATTTTTGAAACTATTTGATGTTGTTTTATTAATGTTTGCAGAATGCAGCGGAAAAGCCTCCCTTCTTCTTACCAAGCTGGACCGCCATGTACATCATAAACGCCTTCATAGTGATATGGGTTCTGGTGGTCGGATTTGGATTTGGTGGATGGGCTAGTGTGACCAATTTCATTAGGCAAATTGACACCTTTGGGTTATTCGCCAAGTGCTATCAATGCAAGCCACCTGTACCGCCGGCAGCTTCATCACCATTATCTTCTCATCACTGATGCTCGAATTTGGATGAATCGGTCTATCACCGTTTAAAAAATGAAATGGAAAAGAAACTTAGAAAGAAAAGCTTTTTAATTAGTTCTCCCTGTATCATACATGGGTTGGTAGCAATTAATACCCAATCCCCTCTACATGTAATGTGTGTTGGAGTTTTTTTTTTTCTTTACTTCTCTCTGTGAGGTAGTTCTTTCTAATATCTTTTCTTTTCTTTATATTAGCCTTTATTTAATTAGTAGCTAGATGCTAAATTGTGATGATGGTTCCTTTGCTGTCAAAAGCTTAGGCTTGATTAATTAAAATCAGAGATATAAATATATAGTTGTTAATGTTGTTCTTCTTCTTGCAATTATCACTCCATGTTTCCAAAGCGTTACCCTCTTAAAAATGTCCAATTTGTGGGTCCTTCCGCATTTATTGCGATTCCATTAATTCTAACTTTTAATACTAATTTGATATTATCTGGATACTGTGGACATGTTCTAGTGGTTCTTTTGACTAATGATTCTCTAAATCCGGAGCATCGTTGAAGGTTGGGTCCCAGCCCCTCCCTCCCACATGGGATCCACGCACGTCAAATTATCTTATTCGAATCAATCAATCTAACATCGGAATAAAAAACGACTGACGAGTGTAAGTCATTAAGATTATGGAAGTTTTGACAATTTTTTTCGTTTACAATTTAACACTAATATTTTAACGTTTTGAACTCAATATCTGTGTGATATAATCAGAATAACTTTTCTGTCGGCTAATTTCACACATCATGTGATTTTATTTATGAACCTTAGAGCTAGATTGATGATTAACCAACCTGAATAAACAAATGGCCCTTTGACCCATCTTCAAACCTCAAATTTAATTCTTGCCCGTTGCAATTGAGGTGTCGTCTTGTTGTTCCTTAACTAATAAATTTGGGAACCCGGAGAAAAAGGAAAACTTTTCCGGCGTTGGCCAAGCTTACTAATCAGATAAACATCTATTTTCCTGAAATAAATGACTTTGAAAGGTAATGGATCGCCTAATGAAAGTTGAACTTTATTTAACTTTTTAAGGATAAAGAAATTATTAAAAAAAATTCGAAATCTTTTATTAGTAGCTTGTATACTCATTTGATTGTATTCCGGTGGTAACATTCGACTCTTTGCTGCAATTTAATGGCTACTGACAATGACGCCTTAGAATTATATATTATTATGGCAAGTTTGTTGCAGTGAATGGAATTTTCGGGTGAGAAACTAAAATAACATACTCACTTGAATATAATTATACGAGAGCTAGCTAGTAGATAGTGGAGGTTAAATCAAATGGCCAACAACTTGGAACGGATTTTCCGGGTGGCGGAGGAAAAAGTGTCTTTTTAGATGGAATATCCAATTTTTTGTTGACTCTACAAATTCATATTAAAATTAAGTAAGACTTTTAATATTTGCAAAATTTTCATAAATTGAATAAGGTAGAATATTAAAAATTCTCATAAATCACAATATGTATTTAGTATTGTATTTTGAAGAGTTGAAATTCAAAATTTTTAATTAAATTTATATTTTTTACGAGTTAGATAAACACGCGGTACTCTTTTGTTCAGTGGTGTGGAGCTTTAGTTCCTACTCAAAGGGACTGAAGTTATAAAAAAACAATTTAATTTGCTTACGTCTTCCTTAAATTATACCATATTTTCCCACGCTCTTTGACTAACCACAAGTGGAAATATCACTCACATAAAGATACATTAAAGGGAAAAATTGTCACCTACGGCCCCATAAATCCTAACCTAAGATTTCTTGTGGAAAAGCATAGGAAGAGGTAGCTATTTGATACCTACATTTCACCGGTTACGCTTCGTACTTAAAATGTATTTTTAAGTGTATGAACTAAACTTTCACTTGCCAAGAGAATATAATGTAACCTTACATAGCTATACATTGCCCAAGTTCTTTACCTTTTTTTAGTCACCCAAGTTCTTTATTTGATTCCTCCAAAAAGAGGTTCCACATACACAAGGTAGTTTCCTTTGGTGCAAACACTTGAATGAATAATGTTGGTTGCTAGCCTGGCCCGGATGGTTCAAACCGTCCAACAACAATTCGGAACCGAAATTTGAATCGTCCGGAACGTTTCTAAAAAGTTTCAGAACCGGTACTATTTTTTAGGAAATTCTTGAACTTGTGCATTTTAGTCCTGATCAATCTCGTAACTGGCAACGTGAACCATTTAAGCACTTGAATTGTAGTTTTTGTATATTTTTCGGAACCGTAAGAATTGAATTTCTCACATAAAATATGGGTTTTTAATGAAATTTCAAGAATGCCAAAAAAAAATTTCTATTTATAGAATGAGATATTGTTAACACGAACTCGTTAAAGAGTATCAACTGGGCTGACCACGGTTCCGAAACGTAAGTGGGGTGGAGTTCCTGTAATATGCAATTAAAGAACCGGTCCATCTAGAACAAACCATCTCATTGGGCCTTAGGGCCGAACATCGTAGGCTCAATGTCATAGAAAGAGAAGGTAGAAACAAACCGACCAGAAAAGGAAAAGCCGAAAAAGAATTAGCCAGCCTTATCCCGAAAGCGTAGAGAACTAACTAAGAAGGGCAAGCTCTTGAAGAAGCAAAAAAGAATGGGTTCGATGATGATGGTGGTAGCGCTTCCATTGGTGGCCCCACTTCGAGCCCTAACCCTCTCTTCTTCTTCTTCTTCTTCTTCTTCTTCGTTGTTGACGATTCAGCTCTCTTCTTCGTCCCAATCCGAATATTACCAAGGACCCGTTTCAATCCCATCCTCGACCGGCTCCTACTTCTCATGCGCTCCTCTCGGTAATAATGTTAAAAACCAATTCCATTTCATTCTTTTTATTTTTGTTGTTGAATAATTTGTTTTTATTTTTGGAGTTTGGAGTTTTAAGTGGGAGCGGCGTCGTTTTTGCAGTGTGCTGTGGAAGAGGAGACAAGAAGACCGCCAAGGGGAAGCGCTTCCGACACTCTTTCGGCAACGTCAGTCTCTCTCTCACTTCCCCCGCATTTTGGTCCATTGTCGTGAAACGACAGCGTGTTGAATGTGTTCAGTAGGGGACTGAACGTAATTATCTTTTTTTTAAGGCTCCATGTTCATGTTGAGTGATTCCTGACCAGTAATAGGCTACATTGTTCGGACCGGAAATAATTTCCAAACGCAAACAACTATTGGAACATTTTTCCTAAATCGAAAGACCATTTGAATTGGGCGGAAAACAACTTTCTAGTTTAAAGAATATGCTGTGTTAGAATTTAGAAGCTTTGAGTTCAAACTCGGATTAATCTTTGTTTTCAAAAGAGCAAATGGAGTGCAATATGATGTTGCTTATGGATGTGTTGTGTTTATTACAGTCGAGGCCGAGGAACAAGAACAAAGGGAGAGGGCCACCCAGAATACCGGTGCCCGCAAGGGCGCCCAAGCAGGAGATCCTTGTGGAAGAAGAAGAAGAAGTGGAAGAGGAAGAGGGGGCTGTTCCGTCCGAGGAGGTTGCTAAAACCGATACCGGTGAATCCATTGTGTAATTCCTCCTTCCATTTTGTAACTCTTTGCATCTTTTATAAATTCCACCAACAACTCTGTTCTTCTTCCTAAGGGCAGATTTTTACTGCTTCATGTGAGTCTTGTTGCGGTTACAATTGGGTTGTAGTCATTGGTTTGACCTCTTCTCGAAATTGGGCAATTCTCTCACTAACTGATCTGAGCGATTGTTTGTCCTTGGTTCGTTCTTCTTGTAACCATTCTTCAGGTATATGGGGACAGTGAGCATTAATAGTGCTATTTAATTATAACATAGACGCCAAGTAATTGTCATCTCTTGCCGCCCTTAGTATTGATTTGTTTACTTCGTCCTCTTGTTTTTTATTCAACTCTTTCCCACAAAAGAAGCGAAAATAATGAGACATCTCCCTTTCACTCCTTGCGTTAGACAAGCATACTAAAGTAGGAGTTGGTTATGGTGTCTGAGACAACCGAGGAGTGGGAAGAAGATACAGGTTTCATCCGTGGGGACGACGAAAGTCAGAAGCAGACGATCAGGCAAATTGTTAGGTATCAGAAGTTGCTGTTTGACCATTCAGTTGAGTCGTCTTCGTCTGCACAAGCTTCTTCTTCTTCATGATCCGACAGAAATGGGAAGTTGATGAACGGAGAGGCTTCTTCTATGAGGAGGCTGTTTGATACGGACCTCGATGCTCAGCTATCCATGGTCCGTCCTAGCAGCCGAGTGGAAGTTTCGGATTCGCCAGCAACAAGTGGACTGGATATCCTGAACGAGGTCTCCAAACTAAAGTTGTTTAGCAGATTGCAGCGAGTTGTAAATGGAGATGGCGGAACTTTGGATTTATATTGAGCTTCAGAAGGTTTAGGATTCGGATTTGCTGGTGAAATCATTAGTGAAAGTCCGCAACTTTGGATTTAGAGTGAGGTTCAGAAGGTTTAGGATTCGGATTTGCTGGTCAAATCATCAGTCAAAGTCCGCAACCAGATTAAATCTCGGAAGAAAGAATTTTGCCACCTTTTATAATCGACTAGGCTAGAATCCAAATAGAGATTCTGTTGAAGTGGTAAATGGACTTCTTGTGTTATGCTAATTGTTTTCTAGGATAAAGACCGAATATGACACCAAGGTGCATGGCCAATGGCGTATTTAATTAAAAAAATAGGCAAAACATAATAAAAAAAACACCATGCTGAGCTTTTCCAAGCTGTCTTTTATGACCAATCCAATTTGCTCAATAGCCGGCTGGTCATATAATTATTTCATAATAAATAAAAAAGTTTTAATGCCACCAAAATCTCTCAAACCTGTTCATTTCCTCCATTCTCCTAACAAGACAGAACTTTAGCCAACATGAGATCAGAAATAACAGAAGTTGACGAGGAGCCAACATCACCTTCCTATTCCATCACCAAGGAAGCTGAAAGGGACAGGATCAGGCAGATCATAGTACACCAAAGATCACTCTACGGCTCCTTGTCGACATCCTCGTCCTTCTCATCTTCATCGTCCGCTTCGTGTTCCTCGTTCTCGTCGTCGTCGCTCAGGAGCCGAAGCAGCCTGCTGGACCTTATGAGAGGTGGGAGCACTTCTCTGAGGAGGCTGTTTGAGATGGAACACACCAGCTTGTTAAGCCATTTTAAGTACAGCGGTTCACCTGTAGTCAAGACTATTCCCTTATGGGGAAGCGATACGGATGATGGGACGACGGATTATTGGGCACCAATAAGGCAGATGGGAACCGTCAACATTCCAAGGACGGATACTCCAAGTACGGCTGCTTCGGATGGCAGCTTCCCAGCTG
The DNA here is from genome assembly GCA_012979155.1 of Hypericum perforatum. NCBI lineage: Eukaryota > Viridiplantae > Streptophyta > Magnoliopsida > Malpighiales > Hypericaceae > Hypericum > Hypericum perforatum. The sequence goes on along the minus strand of SOPF01028776.1, from coordinate 19,711 downwards.
GAGATGTTTCCATCAATCAGGATAGGATCACAGGTTCAAGCAGGAAGAAATTGACTAGGAAGAAGTCGTTTCGGAGGTTACCAAGATTCAGAATTTGGAGATGGAAGCGGTTCTTTAGATTCGGATTGAGATTGAGACGGCTTCGAATTAGGATTTGTGGTAGATTGATGTAAAACACATGCTACAATCTGCAATATTTCACCTGTGCAGATTAATATTCATTTTTCTCAGACTCAAAGAATAAGATCATTGAAATAGAAACTTGGTTCCTGCTGGTTTGTTATCATTACGAGCTGTAAATGTTGTCACAGATAACACAATGATTCGAGATCAATCTGCCCATTACACTTCCTTCATCAACACGGTATCTACTGCTTCGCTTGTTCCACAAATGAACTCCATAAGCCTCTCCACTTAACTGAAGGAGCTTGGCACGTACCCACTTGGAATCCTCTTCATTCCGGGGCTTCCGGAAATAGCCACCGATCTTTGACCAATCGACCGGATAGAAGGCCACAGGGGGAAGCACGGTGAAGTTGTACCCTGGCCTTCCAGTGACCCTCCTAACAACTCTAGATACCAAGTAAGGCCCATTGTGGCCCCACTTGTTCCCGTCGAACGTCAACGCGAACTCCTGTATGAATTTGAAGAGGAGTTGATGCTCTCTGTCGAAAACTAGAACTGCATTGTTCAATCTCGTCCAGTTCTTCGAAACTGTATCAACACTCTGAGCTCCGATCGAGTTCCTTAATCCTGCAAAGCTGTTCAGGACGATGAAGTCCGTGTCCAAGTAAACGCCTCCGTACTTGTACAGGGCTGCGAGCCTAATGAGATTCGACAGGTTCTGAGCTAGGGAGATGCCTCCGGGGTCCTTGTTCCCGCTCTTCATCGCTTCGAACCAGGCCTCAGCCGGGGTGTTCCTGACCAGAAAGGGCAGGTCAGGAGCAATTGCAGTGACCCTGATCCCGCGGTCCAGAAGCGGCTTCAGAATCCTGTACCCTTCAGGGGAGTCCATCGTTTTCGACAGGATGATCAAGCATCCGTCCGGGTGGACTTGGAAAAGGCTCTCCATTGCTAGGAACTCCCTCCTTTTGAAGGAATCCACGAGGGAAATCCACGTCATGAAGAACTGGACCTCGCATTCCTTGTCGAAAAATGACAGGACCCTAAGGTGGAATTCCTTTGTCAGGTTGGTGGACTTCAGGATGTCGAACTTGAGCAGGTTTTTTCTGAACCAAGTTATTCTTTCTTCCTCTATGACATTCTCAGGAGGCACCATAGTGTATCCCGAATTCATACTCCTACCTTCTACAGGAATCTCTCCTGTGGACTTGATCTTTCTTTCCGTAGCAAAACTTGGCAGCACGACATCAGAAACTTCTGCAGCTTCTCGATCCAGAGTTCGTCGAGGACCCTCGTTCAGGACATTGTTTTTGTATCCACAGACGATCAGGAGTAGAGTAGCAAATGTGAAGGTAAGAAACAGAATCGTCTCGCCGCGGCGGGTTAGTCTCTGGTAGTCTGTCATCTTACCAGAAAGTTTCCTCGTCAGGACAGTTGATTGGTTTGGATTGAACCTTTGTTGGGAGGAATTCATGCCTGAAATTGTTCCTTTCATGGTTAGGCATTCCTGAATCTTATTCGGAAAATGGAAAGGCTAGTTAGGCCAGACAAGGACTGCTTAATATTTTTTTGGAAACTACCTGAAATCCGAACATTTTTCGAAAGAGTATGAGCATATGAATCTTCGTCCAATATTTTTAGTCGTATAATCCATGATCCTTTTCGTCCGCATCACAAATAAACCAAGTTGACCGAATTTCCTTCTTTGGATTCCTTGTATTCATGGCGCCTGCGAGATCTTATTATTCTCTGCCGGTTCGAACAGACAAAGGATCCGCTGCCTTGTGAATTCTACGATTTTTATTATTATTATTTGAAACTTCGTTGTCGCTTAGGACCTGCACAATCTTGTTCTTAAGTGAGTTGACTCAATCATAGGTAGTTACATCGGAAACAGGTGCAGGTGAAACAAATGATCACGCTGAAAATGTAGGAAGTGCCCGAATCCAAATTAGTCCGCGGATTTGTTTCGACAGAAATAGACGTCTAAAAAAACATGGATATGGGCCAAGTATGCCATGGTCCAGAAGCGGCCCATTGCTGATTGATAAAGGTGGATCAAGGCCCTATTACATGAAATAAATCTTCAATTTTGTGACAAAATGCATAGCAGAAGGCAGAAGCCAAGCTAGATGGTGCTAGAGAATATAGTCGTATACTATACTATACTATACTATACTATCCCTTTTTTCCATTAAGAGATTTAAGAAAGAAATCCCTTATGTCCTGTAAGTTGTTGACGACGAAGTTGACAGTCGTTCGCTTTCCGGGTAATCTCATAGAACAGGCTAGTCCAACCTTTAGAATCGAGACAAGACACTCTTGTATCACGGTGGAACTCTCTGTTCCCGGATTTTCGTGCTCGAGAATCATCGACGGGTCAATGATCTCCATGACATGTCCAGGCAGAGACATCTTAACAAACTTGCGGATGTTCAAGTCATCTTTGAAAATCTCGTCAAGAGGGCTCCTTCCTGTGAACAACTCTTGCAGTAGGATTCCGAAGCTGTAGGTGTCTCCAAGAGTCGAAACCTGACCACCCGATCCGTATTCTGTACTATCCCAAATGCAGAGAGACTGTCAGGATATGTACAAGACCGTGTGCTTGCTAGGATTACGCAGATAAAAATGATACTAAGAGGGTACCTGGAGGAATGTATCCGATTGAACCCTTTAAGCCATCTGACACAGCTTGGTTTTTCTCGGATTTCATTCGTGGGTTCTGCAGGATTTTTGCCAATCCGAAGTCACCCACATGGGCAGTCATGTCTTTGTCGAGAAGGACGTTGCTTGGCTTCAAGTCGCAGTGGACAATCGGAGTATCATAATGGTTATGGAGATAGTCTAATGCACAAGCAACATCAATGGCGATGTTCAATCTCTGGATGAAGCTCAGCCGATTAGTTTCTCTTTGGTCATCATTTCTTGGGTGCAGCCATTGGTCTAAGCTACCGTTCGGCATCAGCTCGAAAACAATAGCCTTGAAATCGTTACCTTGACGATCCACGGTGGAGCAGACGTCAATGATTCGTAAGAGGTTCCGATGCCTTAGGCTTCGCAATGCATTGCACTCATCGATGAAGCTGGCCGAGGCTCCTCTTTGTTGAAGGTTTATGACTTTAACTGCTGCTATTTTCCCGTCAACAGGCAATACTCCCTTATAGACAGAACCGAAACTTCCCGATCCGATACAATTTTCGGAGGACAAGTTATCTGTGGCCTTCATGATGTCTGAATAAGACATTCCTGCTTCCGATTCCCCAAATGGAAGTTCTGTTGGTCTTCTTGTCCTCGAATTTCTCGCCTTTCGAATCAGGAAAAGAGCACCAAATAGAATCACCACCAAAACGAAAGCACTACACACAGACAAGACCACCACAAAGAACTTCCGAGTTTTCCTGCGGGCTCGTCCGGAGCATGAGCGTAGCTGCAATGCAGGCACTCCATCACAGAGGTCGTTATCTCCGAGCACAGAAAAAGCTGTGTCATTTGCGAAGATGCCATCTATCGGTACAGCCCCATTGAAGCGATTGTACGAGAGATTGAGGAGCTGGAGGAACAAAAAGCTACTGAGAAACTCCGGGATTGTTCCTGACAAGTCGTTGTGTGAAAGATCCAGCTCCACCATTCCTCTCAGACTCTGGAAACTTGGAGGAATTTCCCCTTCGAAACGATTATTCTCTAAATGCAGGCGTTCCAGGCTCACACAGCTGCCAAGATTGCTCGGGATAATACCTGAAATGTTGTTCCCGGACAGATCCAACTCGACCAGGTTAACCAAGTTGCCGACTTCTGGAGGCAAGGGACCAGTCAACGAATTGCAAGACATAACCAAAGAGATCGAGAGGGAAGCAAGCCCAATAACCTCTTTCGGTACTGTTCCATTGAAGTTGTTGCTTGAAAGGTTCAGGGTCTGCAGACTTGTACAGCTTCCAAGGCTTGAAGGTATGCTTCCTTCGAGTCGATTTTCCTCGAGGAAAAGCCTTGTCAATCTTGTCAAGTTACCAATTGTTGAAGGGATCGATCCGGATAACTTATTGGCATGCATATGCAGACCCTGTAGATTCTGCAACATCCCTATTGTATCAGGTACATTGCCAATCAATAGGTTACCTTCCAGTCCAAGAAGCGTCAAATTAACAAGATTCACAATACCAATGGGTATTCTACCACGAATTGAATTCTGTCCTAAAGTCAGTATCTGCAAATTGGAAAGATTAGCTACTGAGGCAGGCAATTCCCCTCCGAAACGGTTCTGTGCTAGGCCTAACACTTCCAGAGTTGTGATGTTGGCTAAAGAACTAATGAACTCCAGTCCATCAGCTTCCCAACTCCCTAGGAGATTCTCGTCGAAATTAAGCCTCACCAAGTTCGCTAAGCTTCCCAAATTCTCAGGAATGGTGCCCGTTAGCCCGTTCTGCGCAAAATCAAGAACCTGAAGTCCGGTAGCATTCGACAAGGAACCCGGTATAGGTCCCGTAAAATTGTTCACACCTCCAGCGAAAACCTGCAAACCGGGCATCCTGAGGCCAACATCTTGAGGCAATCTCCCATAGAGTTGGTTCTGAGTGACCGAAAAATAGTACATTGAAGAGATATTAAAGATCGAAGCAGGGATACTACCAGAAACAAAATTTCCATAAATTTGGAACTTCCCAAGTCCTCTCAGCTTCCCTAAATCATCCGGTATACTTCCTACGAGATTGTTCAAAAGAAGTGATAGAACATACAGAGAAGAGAAGTTCCCCAACCAAGCCGGGATCGACCCGGTAAGGTTATTACCTCCAAGACTGAGCACAACCAGGTTGGTCAGTGATCCGAGCTGGTCCGGAATATTTCCAACAAACTCGTTCAGAGACAGCCCCATTATCCTCATTCTTGTAGTAAGATTCCGAGGAAGCTTTCCCGTGAAGTGATTGGACGTCAGGTTTAGCTCCTCCAAGTAGCTGAGACATGCCAAGAAGTACCAAGTTCAAAGGTAATGACATTGTTTTAAGTTTTAACTGAACCACTTCTCGAGTTCGAGTCCTTCCACAACGCAACAGGTAAGATAGAATAAACCAAAAGAATACCTGAGACGTGAAATCTGGTCAGGAATTCCACCGACAAATCCGTTGTACTCGAGGTTGAGTACTGTGAGGAATGTCAGGTTGCCGATGGACGACGGCAGGGAACCCACCAAGCGCTGAGACTTTAGCGTCAGGTTTGCGACTCGCCCGGAGGATGAGTCGCAAGTGACGCCAGCCCAGTTGCAGAGGTGGACCGAGTCGTTCCAGGAACTCAGGACTCCAAGTGGGTCCTGAGTTATGTGTTTCTTCAAGTCTAGTAGAGCTTCCCGGTCGGTCTCGTTGCCTGACATGGATAAGGAGGAGGAATTTTTGCATAGGTAAAGAACAAGAACCAGAACAAGAGGATTTACACAGGATTTCTCCATCTTGGTCTGTAATTTTGTAGCTTTTATGAAGGTGTTGGAGCGTAATAGTTTTCCATGTCTTTTGAGTTCGGATATAAAGGTTAGGACCTTACATTTTGAACAGTTAATGATTACTAGTCAAACTATAAAAATTCTCACAACATAAATATTTTGTTTCTGACCAGTCCAATTAATTCTAACCAGAGTTAGCATACATTTGAACAGTTGTAAAATTTTATGAATAAAATAGTTACTAATATTGTATTATAATAATTCGTATCTCTCTCAGTTAAAAATAAATGACTCTTTTACAGATTATGGTCACATATGTCTAACTTCAACACATTCAATGGTCAGTGTCGTGGGACCAGAATTTAATCGATAGATTGGTACCGGTAGCCAGAAGGAACTCACCTGGTAAAGACGTTTACTAAGTCGGAGGGGAAGAAAATCGTAGAATTTTTTCTAAAGTGGGGGCTAACAGACTTGACATTTCGGGTAATATAATTGAATATGCTTGATATTTTTGGGTGCACATGTCATGTTCCCGTGTACCATTACGTATTTACGTGTCCAATTTTGCCACCTTAGATTGTTAGGGAAAAGCCCGTATCCAAATCAGTCCGGCCCAAAATCATACCCAAACACACGGATACAGGCCCGGTCGGTGTTCCAGTAAACTACTCGAACACTCATCTTAGATTGTTGGAAATAAGCCCGTGTCCATCAGTTCGGCTCAATATATGTTTGTCGATTTAAACTATGTAAGAAATTCATATATAAACAAGTATTTTAATATTTAAATATTTATTGGTGACCTGATATAGATTTAGCTGTCTGTAACCATAGATTTCCGGATGGTGTTAAGGTTTACATTTTTTTTCTACAATCATAATTGTATTACTGTAATTAATGATTTTATCTAAGAGATATCAATTTGAAGATTGATAAATAGTAAGATCTCAGCTTATAGTTTTGTACCATGTAACAGAGGTCGGTGCATGAAATTAAAGACGCACCCCCCTTCACGTGAGACGCGAACTAATCTATTAATACTTGAGACACTGTTTTAACTTCACCGCAACCATCATCTTGCACTCCACGGTTTGTATCATCTCGAAGTTTTTTCAGTTGGTCGAGATACCTCTATCAAGTTAGAAAAAAATAATAATAATAAAAATCTCCCTTTGTAAGGCAATCCGGACAGTTCAATGTAATCTTTTTGACAGAGCGTACCTTAAAATATAATTGGGAAAATTTCACTTTTATATTATTAAATTAAGAGTTTTTAGATGTGGTTATATACTTTGGAAATGACTCGGTTGCAACAATTTGACACAGATATTTAGAGTTTTTCCTGAGATAATTTCGATTTCGTGCTTTAAAAATTCCTTGTTTTGAAGTTCACGCGAATATGAAATTTTAAACTCGTTGATAATGTAAATTGACACTAATAAAATATCTACGTCATTTCCCCCCCTCAAATTTCATAAAAATATCAACCATGCAGATCAAGATATCAAGTGACTTAACCTCTCTCTCTCTCTCTCTCTCTCTCTCTCTCTCTCTCTCTCTCTCTCGCTCTCGTGGAACTAAACCGAATCAAGCTAAAAAAAACACCCATCTCAAGCAAAGGAGCGAGAGAAAGAGAGAGGAAAAAAAAGGTCGAAGAATGAGTGAAGTTGGTTGAGATTCTCTCTCTCGGGTCACAGGGGACAAGCCCCTCGACGCGGACAAGGATCCGTTCTTTAATCATTATTTGATTTTTATAAGAACCCATCTCCCCAATCTCCCATCGCCACCCCATAAACCAACGAACCACTCACTTCACTTCTGCCCATAATAATCACCATCACATGAAAACGCTAACGAGTCCTTCCCTTGAGGGCTACCGGAGACAAGGGAACAGCACTACAAAAGCAAACCATAGGCGAGAATATGTCAATGTTACCTTTTGGCCTTCGAAGAGAGTGGATCCGTCTGGTTTCTTGCGTGTGGTGTCGGCTAAGTATAAGGGTATAAACCCAGTTGCTGCCTCCTCTTCTACTCCGTCGTCTATGTCGTCACCTGGGCCTCAGGTAACCTGCAAAAAGTTGACTCAGCCGAGCCATATATAATAATTTTCGTATCTAATCAAAAAAATTTAAACAGTGAATTAAAAAGCATATAAATTTTGCAACTTATAATATGATATACTGATACTACGTAAGAATCTATCTATTCGAATGCAAAATCTTAAGATAGCAGATTAATTTTTGACAATTATAAACAAACTCACAATACTCGGATTCTCCAACTTGAGAACTAACAAGTTTACAATTTGTTGTCTTTTGAAGGCGAACTTGGAGAAACTAGAGGCAGAGAATCAGGGGACTTGTAAGTACTCTCTTCAGTTCCATGATTCCTGGGGACTATTATGTTCAAAGGACCAATGTCTGTCTCTGTATTATATGAGCAGAAATGCTAATAAAACAGCCCAAGAAAATGAGAAGATTTCAATGTTTTCTTTTTCATTCTTGAATCTCTCTTTCAGATCATTGTGTTTTTGAGTTGTGCAGATCAGAATAGGAAGAGGGTTCATGTAAAATTTCAGATTCAGAAAGAGTGCTCCTATGGGGAAAAGTTTATGATAGTAGGGGACGATCCAATGCTCGGGCTGTGGAACCCCGAAAATGCAATTCCAATGCAATGGTCGGATGGACATGTTTGGACTGTCGAGCTGGTAAGCCAGAAATCACAAGAAAAATGTCATTTTCAGGGGTAAGAACAATGATGTTGAAGCTTCTTTCTGGTTGTTGTTCAGGACTTGCCGGCCGAAGAGACCATGCAGTACAAGTTCATACTGAAAGGGATCGATGGGAATGTTTCGTGGCAGCCGGGACCTGATAGAATCCTTAAGACCTGGGATACCGAGAGAACAATTTTTGTCTGTGAAGACTGGGGAGACTCAGCTTTGCAGAAGATGATGGAGGAAGAACTATTTGCAAACGATTGTGCCGGACCTGAAATTACCTCAGGAATGCTCATTGATGCTGATGTTCTGACTCGTCAAAATGAAGATGTTAACTCGAAGGTCGGCAATGGATCAGTCGCCGAAAATATGGATCCCAAGTTCAATAATATCAATTACCTGAAGGATCATCCGATCATGAACACAAATGGCAGAGTTCCACTGGCGGCAAAGTCTTCGAGTATCGATGCTGAAGAAAGTTTGATCACCAGTGAAGGAGAAGAAGCTGTTCTAGTACCTGGTCTGTCTCCGATTTCGGACTCATTTAACGTCGAGAGAAGCGTAGCCTTCGATGCATCCCCCGGTATGAACGAGGTTATGGATCACCATCTACCAGAGGTAACTGCCTGATGAATGCAATGCCTAGTGTCTTGTTTGGCTTTATTTACTCTTTCCGGAGCAACTAGACTCTGCTGCTTGTACCATGTATCTCCTCTTAAGTAAATTTTCCACAAGAATAAGAAAAGAAGTTACCAAATCTAGTTATGAGGCGATTGCTTCTTCTGGCCAGTGTCACATCAGAGTAAGAAGAAGGTTTACCTTGTGTAATTATGAGATGATTACTTCGTATTAGCTGGTGTCGAACCATACTATTCGAGCGTTACAGAGAAGAAATATACTACTTCCATCATATGGATTATGGAAGCAATTGTTCACCGAGTTACATACGTCAGATTTGAGTGAAATATGTAACATAATTATTTCTGAAATATTCAGAATCGAACGAGGCTCGGTTAAATCTTTGAGTCGATAGTGCAAAATTAATGAACAACCCACACATGATTCAAATAATCGATTTTGAAGTATAGGAACATACCAGGTATACAAGTGAAATTTTCCAAAATTAAAATAGATTCAAAAAGTTGACCAGCCGTACCTGACCCAGAGAGCCAGGAAAGACTTGACCACGTGTCATCCAAATGTGACTCCACCTGTCCCCTTCCAGTTTCTTTCCAAGTAGCCATTAGCTGGGAAAAAAATTTAAAAATATCTTCATCTTTCACCGTTTTACAGAACTACTCGGGGACACCATGCGGTCTTCCTCCGAGTCCACGAGCCTGCCCCTCGACGGCGCCGGAGAACCTACCATTATGCCGGCGAAGCCCTCCAGCTACTCCGGCGTCGGCGGTGGCCTGGCGATGGAGGAGGACAACGGCAGACCGATCTTGCCTGAGATGCCGCCGGAGGAGAAGGAGCTAGGGTTCGCGCTCCGCGAGTGGCGAAGGTAAAGTAACTATTAGTTTTTCTTTTTAATTACTTATTTTTAATAGAAAAAAGAAATTCCGGTGAAAAAAACAACTTCAAAAAAGTGTAGGTTGAACGCGATAAGGCTGGAAGAGAAGGAGAAAAAAGAGAAAGAGTTAAGAGAAGTGATAATTGAAGAAGCGGAGGCGTACAAAGCGGAGTTTTACCGGAAACGACAGGTGGCTGTTGAGGCTAAGAAGTCGTCCAACAGGGAGACGGAGAAGGTCAGCTTTCAAAAACCCTAACATCGCGTTGACTTTCATGCGAATGATTAGCTCCATAATTGCGATACAAAAACGCTTAATTTATTTGATTTGGACTGTACCTACTTTTTTGCCACACATCTTGAAATAAATAGGTGTATTTGGAAAATTTACGGGATGCGTGTGAGTGAGGATGAAACACACTAGAAAATAATCGTGTTGGTCAATGAGGGTGTTACAATAATGTTTCAGAGTGAATAGAAATTCGAGCAGTTCTGTCTGAAAACGGTAGTTAGAATGTTGATTGTGTAGATTAGCCAGCGAGAGAGAGAGTTCAAATTAAACTTGAGGTGTCAAGTTGCCATCTTTGTTGTGTAGTTTGAACATGGATCAGTGGGCTTAGTACATAGCGAACTAACGGTTGTAATCTTTATGGTATGTATCAGTTGTTATTGGCGAACCGAGAGAAGTTCCACGCTGAGGCGGAGAAGAATTACTGGAGTGCGGTATCCGATCTGATACCGAAGGAGGTTCCGACCGTTGAGAAGAGGGGGAAAAAGAAAGAGCAGGACCAGAAGAAGCCTTCCATTGTGGTCATCCAGGGACCGAAACCTGGAAAGCCCACCAACTTGTCGAGGATGCGCCACATTCTTCTGAAGCTTAAACATAACACCCCTCCTCACATGAAGTTTAAACCGCCCACATCCGGGGAGCCCAAGTCGGAGGTGGGAGAAGGTGGCACCCCCGAGCAGGCTAGTGTTGCTTCGAGCACCGCAGCTACTCCAGAGCTAGCACCAGCTGCTCAAGGTTGAAGTTTCCGAATGTGTTGTTTGTATGTACAAATGTATGCCGGTTCGTGTAAATGCTATGATGTGCATATCTCAGGTGAATTAGTGTTATAAAGGAACTTGGTTGCTTGCTGCTCTCTGTAAAATGTTTGAGGCAAACCTCTTCTCTTTTAAATAAGAAAAGGAGTCATCGCTGTGATTATTTCATTGGTAGGCACAACAGAGAACATGATCGTTCCCCAACTATGCTAATGCTTATACTGAAGGTGAAAGGTATCTATCATCTAGGAAACATCTGAGTCATGCTCGGGGCACTGTCCAACTGAGTAGATGAGTTCGACGACTGCCCGCGCCGGGCTTCTTTCGAAGCTAGTTCGCCGTCTGAAATTCTGGACGTTAAGGACTTCCCGTGCTTGGCTCCAGTAGAAGCGGATTCGCCGTCGGGGTCTCCGGCCATCAAGTTCCTGGAAGTACGAGGCCTGTAAACCCCAGGCTCCGTCAGTGCACTCTCGTTTATATGGACAGGTTTGGAGAGCATTTCCACCACTTGCTTCATCGAAGGTCTTTGTTGAGCAACTGCTTGCGTACAGAACATTGCTACGTATATGAAGCGCATTGCCTCACCCTCGGGATATTCGGTCATCTCTGGGTCGACAAGCTCGAGGAGCCTGCCTTCTCTCCGCAGTTTCCATGCCTGCGTAGCATCGAAACACAAAATGCAAATTAACGAGACACGAGGAGGTTAAAATGCTGCTTAAGATCTACAGATTAACGAGAAGCGTACCCATTCAACCAGAACTAAGAGCTGCACCCCAAATGCTTCTTTGCTACTGCTTCTTCCACTGATAATCTCTAGTAAAAGTACCCCGAAACTGTACACATCGGCCTTCTTCGTCAACTGTCCTAACAAGGCATACTCCGGGGCGAGATATCCCCTGCGGATGTAAAATGAGATAATGTTTAGTATGCAAAATAAAATTCAAGTTGTTCCAAGATGATCTATAGCTCACATTGTCCCTGCCACCCGAGTACTGAGATGAGTCACATTGTCTGGGAAAAGCTTTGCCAAGCCGAAATCGCTGATTTTAGGCTGCAAGTTTCCGTCCAAAAGAACATTACTGGCTTTGATATCCCGATGTACAATGGGGGGTTCCGCCTCCTCGTGGAGGAATGCAAGACCAGTTGCTGTTCCAATACAGATTGCTGCTCTCGTAGACCAATCCATTGGAATACGCCTGCGTTTACTCCCGAGCAAAGATGAAGCAATGCTGTTGTTCTCAATATACTCGTACACCAATATCCGGTGGACTCCCTCGACGCAACAACCGACAAGTCGAACAAGGTTTGGATGCCGAGTGTTAGAGATCATATTGATCTCTGTGATGAACTCATTTGTACCTTGTTTGGATTCTGCAGATAGGCATTTAACAGCTACTTGAGAGCCATCTCTTAATATCCCCTGCCAAAGAGAGTAGTAAAAAATCAAGCGATAAGAATGGACCCACTTTACAAGTAATATTAGCAATATTTTTGTACCAATGATATTTTAATAAAATATAGTTGGGAGATGGTGAACATTTCGGATGGACCATCGTACAATTTGGTATACCGAGTCATATTTGTGGATGGACCATTGTAAATTTTCCCTCACCTTATATACAACTCCAAAGCCACCTCCTCCAATCTTGTTGGATGGATTGAAGTTCCCTGTTGCTGATCTCAGAGAATTATAAGTGAAGAGCCTCACATTGCTGATCTCTAGCCAAAAGAAGAACATACCAAATGCAGGGAAATTAGATTTTTGGAACCAACAATGAACAATCTTTAACAATAAAAGATCTTCAATTCAATATCAAATATAAAATTTATAATTACATGTCTCGGATAAAATTATATAAATAAATCCGAAAGTGTTGATTTAACTACAGATCAGCAAAATAATTTCCAATTTATAATCTGAAACACGGAAAATGATATTTATTTCCCCAGTGATTCCAGGCAACCTCTGAAGTTCTTTTTGAAAATATATTTGTTAAGTTTTTGATATTCGAACTTCTGTAGTTCCAAAGTTAAAATCTCCATCTTAAAACTGTTATGTTAAATGTTCATTAGTGATCTGATCTCTAAAGTGTTTAACTCGCAATGTCACAACTTGTAAAAAAACCATGTTCGAAAACGGACGGAGTTCCGGATTCAATCTCTCTCTCATAATTTGGTTTTGAAAATTTAGACAAAAGTGTGAGAAGTTCGTTGTTACTCACCTTCGGTCAGGTTGTGGCCACTCCTGTTACTGCTGTCTTTACAACTCTTTGATACTCCAAAACACCTTAGTCTCATCTGAAGCCAACCACCACAGCAGGAGGGAGGCTAGAAACAACAACAAAAGCAACAACAAGCCCTTCGTTCCGCTAACTCGAACCAAAATTAGTCGATTCGTACGATGATTTTCACCGGAAAAAGCAAACACTTCCCTTCTCCCAGTAGGGCAAATGAACAACGGGAGACGATATCAACCACAGAAAAGGCACGCATAAGACAAGACACAAAGTGTTTGTAGTTGGTTGGTGCTTGTTCTTTTTTTTCCAAGATGGAACTTTCCCTTGCAGTTGTGGGTTTTGATAATTTATGAGGGAAAGAGAGGAAATTGGTTGGGGTGTAAATTTGAGCAAACGGGTGTGATGGTGACAACGATCAGTTAACTACGGAATCAATCAGAAAATTATTTGTTTTGTTATAGCTAAACTCATAAATTTTAAATTTGAGTTACTGAAAAATATTGAAGTACTAAATATTTTGAGTAATTAAATGCTTATGAAAAAAAATTAATATTTGTTAAAAATAATTGTTCTTTTGTTCCAATCCAAATTAGTTCCACCTAGTAAATTACTGATACAGAAAAAATGACGGTGACAACGCTATATAGTATATATTCTTGACGAGTCGGATCCCGTTGGAGACATGTTAATGGAAACGAGGTTTAAGCTTAGATGACAATCATAGCAATCAATTAGAGTATTATAATATAGGATTTACAATTTAAGATTTAACCACTCAAAACTCTCACTAATAGTTAGAGTATAACAATCAATGTAACATTTATCAGCTGAATTATTTTTTTAAGAGTATATACTGGTTGATTTAATATTCGGGGTTCCTTCACATTGTAATTTTTTTGCCAAGTAATTTTTTTGTATTTCCACAAAGAATTCAAATTGACCGGGTGGATTTTTTGAAAAAGGTAAGATTAATTGTTGTACTACACGCCAAATATTAGTTTATAACAAGTTACTTTAATTCTATATAATTACATTATATTTGTATGCCGAAAAGAACAGGCAACGAACCAAAACGATCGACGTGTTTTGAATACAAAGTGAGACAAATTCAATGATCAAATCTTAACATATGTAATCACGGTAAAAAATTATTTATGCACGTATCATATATCATATGCAGACAAAACAAATATTTATATAAAAAATTAATCAATATAATATTATTAAATTATATAAATGGATTTATTTCCTCGTAATCATTATTCGCATGCTCTTTCCTCAATCTAATGAGAATTGGTCCTTCTCCATTTTTGTTTTTTTTTTGGGTGAATATTAAAGTTTGGCCTATTGGATTTCAAATTTTCGGGGTTTTTGACGGTTTTGAACTTTGTTCTCTTCCCAAGCAAAGTTTTTTCCTATTCGCAAAAAGTGTAGTTTGAACCTCCGACTTCTTAGAAATGAGGTAAGATCCGTTGATATCCTACCCACTTTGTATTGGTATCCATTTTTGGTTTTGACTGAGAAACAGTCAGATATATGTTGGTGCGACTTTGCCTACCAATACTCTCAATGAATCAATAATTACTAGGTGGGCAAACTAGGAGATTTAGACAGTTATTCAATTTTTATCGGTTAAATTAGAAAATATCATGGGCGGAGGGACATTGATTATTGTGGGGAAATTGTACCCACTTAGTTTTTATATTTTTTAATGTACATCCTTATTAAAATTAGAAAATGATTTAATTGAAAAGTTAATTATAAATTAAATTTAAATTTTTAAAAATTAGAAATTAAACTTACTCCCCAAATTATTTGATTTAGCCCAAAAAATATTATCTAAGTTTTTTGATACGTTTTCTTTAATATTTGGAAGATAATCTGATATTACACTCTAGCGTGACAATTATTGATATCTTCATTTATGTCCATGGTCTATTTAAGCAGGCGCATGCTTACGATTTTAATGTGGAATTTATGTCTTGCGATGTCAATGGATTTGACTTTTGACCAACCGCTGTAAACAATATCCCAAAGAGTTGAATTTATTGTTCTACGGTGGTCAACCATGCATTTATACTATTGGCTGAAAAGTCAAGTCAAACTCAGTAGAAAAAGTAAAAATAAAAACTATATTATAGAAGATACGAAAAATAGGTTAAAATAATTCATCATGGTGGTCGCATTGGGTATGTTTCCAATTAATTGGCTAGGACTTTTGTGTTTTAGAATTTGTTCACTATGTATCGCCTAGCCATGGCCCAAGCAATCCGGCAGGACAAAACTTACAAAGCCCAAAAGACTACGCCTGAAACCCGAAGCCCAGTCCAGTTCCACGCCCAAACCAATTTCCATATCGAATATATCATGTCTCAAACTCGAAATTTATGTACCAATTTCTTTTTAATTAATCTATGCTATTTAATTATTTCTGGCACACATCTTGAAATTAAATGTGTTTGATCGAAAGTAAGATCATAATAGGTAATCTCCTGAGAAGTTTTTCAGGGTGCGTGCGAGTGAGGACAAAATACATTGAAAAAACATGTGTTAGTATATAGAGCCAGTCAGTCAAATCACGAGGTATTATATTTGGTATCAGAGCGATCACGACTTGTACGGTGTAATTCGGGGATCGAATGTACTACAAGCGAGGGATTCTGGGACTGTGTGTATCTGGCGCGACGAGGACATCACATATTTAAGAAGGGGTGAATGTGATACTCCGTATATGTAATGTGTGAAACGTTTAAGTGATTTGATTGTTACTATCCATACCAACAAGGTGCACTTTCTTTTCGGGCACACATTTTGAAAAAAATTAAAGTTTAAACGCTATGACCAAAAGTAGGATCATGATGAGTAACCTCCTAGGAAGTTTCTCAGGGTACGTGTGAGTGAGGACAAAACATGGTGGAAAGATCTGTGTTGGTTTGTAGAAACAGTAGGTCAAATTACTCGGCTATACAACTATCTAAATGGACTAACGTAGTAACGTGTAACGTGTCGGATATTAATTGAGTAGTCAATTAACTTCTTGACCTCACGGGAATGTAATTGAGCGTTGGGAATCAACTTACTTTAGAATCTCAAACTATTGAGATAGTGAAGGATTGTACTTCGGCCTAGAGTAGTATCGATAATTCAAATTCATTAGTTTTTAAGCCTTAATAAAAATTATCCGAATTTCGTCAGAATTTGACAATCAATTGTGGGGTTGAGTAAATAAATACTTGCTCAAATCATTTTGATCTTATGTTTCCAATTAATCGGCAAGGAGCCAAGGACTTTCGTGTTTGAGAATTTGTTCACAATCTGTATTGGCTAGCCATGGCCCAAGCAATCCGGCAGGACAAAACTCACAAAGCTCAAAAGACTACGCCTGGAACCCAAGGCCCAGTCCAGTTCCACGTCCATACGAATTTCCATATCAAATATATCAGCATGTCTCAAACTCTCAATTTCTGTACCAATTTCTTTTTAATTAATCTATGCTATTTAATTATTTCTCTGATAAGGACGGACTGCCGACTTAAAGGACTAAGTCCAGTTCAGTCCAACCTTTTTTCGCCGACATCAGAATGGCCTTCATTTTCTCTCCTTTTTATGTTATTATGCGGTGACAAATCATCATACATGCATGTACACAGAAACTATCCTTGTTTTAATAGTTGGTAGTTTTTGGATTTTTGGTCTCATAATTTTTGAATTTTTGCAAAAAAGTTTCATTCGTACAGTTCAAAAAAATATCATTCAGCACTCAATCCATCCCGTAATATTTACTTCATGTGATACATATTTTTACCAATGCCATTTTTTAGTTTCAAATTAAGCCATATTTAGAATGGGAAATACAAATGTTAAATCCAAAGTATTTATGCTCAAATAGACGGACGGAACTGTCCGAGTCCCAGAGTTGATACCTCCTTATTTCATCTCCTATTTAGTGAATTCGTATGTATTAAGTTGAAGTTCTATTATACTTATATGTATATTTCGAATTAGAAGGAAAACGTTAATTAGGTTCCACAGGAAAGTCAAATGTGCCAATTACTTTGCAATTTTCAACCACACGTGTATTGAAATGTAAACTCGTTAACTCATAGAATATTACATTAAACTTTTGTCCAAATTGGATGGCTAGGAAAATCAGTTTGGTCTCCCATGTAGAATTAGAGGGGTGAACCCTTCATCTTTTAGTTAGTTTTTAGTTTCACGCGAATAATATTCTACGACTAGTAATAAGGGTTGAAAATTCAAAATCATACCATTATTTTATAGAACGTGAGATGTTTAAGCTAAGGAAACAATACTGTTGCAATTAATTCAAAACCATGAATTTTTTTTGTTTCGGACTAGACAAGGAGTCGACCAACGTTCATTTAAACCAATGCACAGATTTGTGTCAACCTAATTATGAATTATTTCTCATTTGGGTGTCCACGGGGGACCTCCGAGTAAAAAACCATCTCTTAGACCAATAGACGGATAACTTACCTATCAAAACCAAGAGACGTGTTTTTTTTTTAGTTTTCAGAAAATGAGTAAAATACATGTCTTTTGGTATTGATGGGTAATTTACCCGTTTATCGGTCCAATAGACAGGTTTTTAACCTATTTTTTTGGTTATCTAAGCTAAAATCTGAAATCTGACGAGACCGATGGTCCCAACCTCACAAGAGGCCAAGAGGGATCTTGTACTAAGTAGGATTGTACGTGGCCATTTATTTTAATATATAAGGGCTTGCCCCTCTGCTTAACCAAAAAAAATATCTCGAACAACTTCATTTTTTGTTTTCCATAGAATGCCCTCCTTTAAAAGCCCACAACAGCTATCGGTTGTAACATCATAACCCTATTGTTTAGCACAAGTCATCATAATTGATTCATCATGCTCAATAATGGGAAGCTGTGCATACCAATGTGATTCTTCTTCTTTTTCAAATCCTCTTTTTTCTTCTTCACTTTCCTCATTGTTTGCTTCTTCGTCCTTGTCTGCTTCTTCTTCTACCTTTTCTTCTTCGTCATCTTCAGAGTCCATGTTTGTGGTTGCATATGGAGTACCTGAGTCATCTCTTGGATTAGTCTAAAACCACTTAGTTGTTGAATCCTTTTCACCAATATTCATCTGTGAGGATGGTGAACCTGCGTAATAATGTAATCCATCATCACTCGCTAATTGGCTTTCTTGGATGAGAATTGGGTCATATTCATCACATGTCCTCTTCTCCATAATTATATCTAACGATATTTCCTTAGCTTGTACTCCATATATGTTTACCATTGTCTGAACCATATTCACAATATTTTCCCCGTCTTTAATAATAATTTGTTAGAACTTTTTTGAAGTTACGGGACATCTAGATATCAAAAATTTAATTTCTTCGTTATCATCACATGAAATTTTTTTCAACTACTTTTCGCTGTAACTTCTCATACGTTAACATATCTTCATAAAATCATGTCTAAACCAGTTTGCCTATTTTTCTTAATTGCTCCATCATATTTCACTCTAATTCTTACAATTCTCCGAGATATTTTTATAAAAAATATATAAAAATATTGTTCAAATAATATTTGCAAAATATACAAAGTATTATCAGAAATCGTTCAACCTAGTTCAAACATCGGTGCAACCATTCCGATAAGACCAATGGTTCAACTAGCACCATTTCGACTAATGATCCAACAACACCCCCTGCATCGGTTCAAAAATGTCTAAATTATAAAATCTAATTTTTAGTCGAGTTTAACAAAAAAATAAAATCAACTTGCATTCTTAAACAATTATAGGATACAGGGTACACATTCTCATAATTATCAGTAATATAACATTACCAAGCCTACAAATCCTAATCTACAAAATCAATAATTATAACTAGCATACATTTCCTAATCCACAAAATCAACGATTATAAAATTCATAACTATTTACGAAGTGTACAAAAAACTAAATAACGATAATTTGCTTGAAACCGCTCGCTCAAACACTCTTCAAACAACCAAAAATTAATCACCTATTTCTATAATTTTCTCCTCTGCCAAATGCCTCCTCTCGATCCTTTTTATAGCAAAATCTTGACCAAAAAATGGGTAAAACCCGTGTTTTGGTAGATAAAAATCTCAACTTTCAAATATGTTCGTTAATTTTGGATTCGGTGGTCCAACCCTGAGATAACAAAAGAAACCCATTTTTGACCAGAATATGGGTAAAAAACCTGATTTATGGACCAAAATTTGAGTTATTTACCCAGATAATCGTACTACGGGATTTTAACCTATAATCAGAAAATGGATTAAAACACGTAATACGGTTCACCGAATAAAAACCTAGTTCTTAGTCCATAATACGGGTTTTTTACCCGACTACCTGACGTGGACATTGTATTGATAATTATAGAAATTTTAGTACCAGTTTGATAAATTTAGATGAAAAGTAACACCAAACTAAAAAAACCCAAGTTGGCTTACTAAGGACTTATGTGACCTTTTTCCAACAATGACGTGTCCCTTTCCCTTTCGCAATTAACCCACAACGTGGGCATTATTAAAAGGGTAAATTATTTTCAGGTCTCCTATTTATGTTCTTATTTGTGGTAGAGTTCTTGGTTTATTGAAATTTGGTCTGTAATCCTTACTCTTTATAAAAATAT